>QWTY01011925.1:31681-43334 GCA_008033365.1 Pseudorectes ferrugineus
AAGGGCAGTCAATATCCTGCTGGTAGAGAGCTCCTGAAGTCACAAGGGCAGCAATAACAGCAACAACATTAGGGTCCCACAAAGCAGTAGGAGCCAGCATTCATTGATTTTGGGAGCAATAAGGCTCATTGATTTTACTGCTTGACACAACTAAAAGCAAAAGAAAAATCCTCTCCAAGGAAGATATGTCATGTGTATTTCCTGAATACATTAACAAAAGAGGCCCTTTGGAAGCATATTAAAATTCTACAAAAGCCAGAGAAAATCTGACATGTTTCGAGGATGGCGCTGAAGTATCTGAGACGTAACCAAGGATGAGTGGCAGCCTCTCAGGACACTTCTCACCATGATCACAACTTCCACTACTTTCTTTCTCAGGTGGTTTCAGTGCCTCTACTTGGTGTTGGGAAAGGAAGGACAGAAGAGATGGCCGTTCAGTGATGCAAAAGGGCAAACAGGCGTCATCACCACAAAATCTTCTGGATCATCTGTACCTCATCTAATAAAAAGTAGTTCAAGTAAGAACAATATCAGGTCCTCTATCGGCTGTGAAAGAAAGCACTTGAAAATCTGCTCTAGGAGGAAGAGTGTAGGAGCATTTTGACTGACATTAAAAGAATGTACCAGTGCATTACTACCACCTTTCTTCTCTTTGCATATCAGTCTGCAACTCCTTTTCTCCTAGAGGTACTGTAATCTGACTGAAAACCAAATAAGCAAGTATATTTCATTGTTTTCCTTACTCCACTTAGATAGCATAGATTGTAGTTTGCAGAGTAAAGCATTTCTTGGGTATTATATACTATTGCTCAATTTACTAGCTAAGAATCTTAAAATATTAAGAGAATTAACAGATTACTGTGTTCAATACTCTTGGCAGTTACGGATTCTTGACATTTTCCCTCTTAAAAAAGAAAGAAAAAAGTAATGAAAAGAAATTATATGTCTTGTTCAAAGGCACTCAGGTCTATTCTCTAAACAGGAATTGAACAACAGCCCTTTGAATAACAGAGGGAAATAACAAAATATTGTTTCTGGTTGACCAATTAATGTAATTTTGATTAGCTGATAATTTTAAAACACAACCAATCCAAAGGAAATATTTTGCTCTACCCAAACCACTGCATTTTTGATGTCTGCACTTTCTAGTGCATGTCAACATTATTCAGCATTTATTTTGAAAGTATAAATTATTTCCTAACAATATAATTCAAGCATTTAATTTAGAAAATATGTTTACAAAGTGTTTGGGCTGTTCAAATCAAAACAATTTGCAAAAGCGTAGATTTTTGAAAACATTTCACATGACCCAAATCTGAATACCTGGGAAAAAAGTGTCTAGTTATGTTCAGTCTACACAGTCCTGTTCACTACATTGTCCTTTTCACTTATTTCAGGACTGAATCTAAAAAGACTGAAAATCAAATGAACCAGAATAGGATTGTTTTCTCTATTTAAAAGCCATATTGCAGAATGAAGGGATCATAATTAAGGACCATCAATTATCATTATTATTTCTCCAGAACAGAGAAAAAAAAGCCTTGCCTTTTCACTGGATAATGTGACCAAAAAAGGGAACATTCTGCGATAATTTTCCTAAGAGTTTTCCAACATTATTTGGTCACCTTAGAAGCTGAAAATCATTTTTGGCAATAACACTGAAAAAGAACCTGGAGCTATCTCAGTAGTCACTTTTATAACCAAAGTGGGTTACTCTGTTTTACAGGTTTTAGCCTAAGAATTTAGAAGCCTGTTATATTTTTACATACATCTTACCAAGCCTTAATCTGCTTGACATAGCTAAACAACATAAAAATTAGTAAACACTATCCATAGAGTACCAGATACAAAACAAATGTCTATTTAGCAAAGGCATGTATGGATTAGAATTATCCAGTCCAATTTCAATTATTCTACTTCTGAAGTGGCTGGAAATACTGGTCAAGACATGTGAAATCAACCAATCATGCAGAAGACTAAGACAGATTGGAAAATAAAACTTTAAAGCTGGAAAAACTTATCAAACTTGTCTGTGTCTTATTCTGTAACAGATCAGCACTGGAAGTAAACAGTCCCACTGGTCAGTGTAGACGAGACTTCCAAATAGTAACCTGGCATTAAAAACTTGAAAATTAACAATCTTCAGAAAACCTTCTCCTAACAGCAAGAAAAATACTCTCAACATCTTTTCAAGCCTCAAGATCATGGTGGAAAAAAACCCCACAACTCTGGAGGTTCACGGGCATGAACCTAGCACAATCAAGTTACCATTCAAGTGCTAAAATCCTACCATATCTAAGTTTGTGGTTACTGGGTGGGATTGTGCAGCACTAATATTTGACAGAAAACACTCACATTATTATTACTTTTAGCTACAAATGAAAAAAGGCAGAATCCATACAGCAGCACTGGGTAGAAGTGTGAGGTAAGACAAAAATCCCAACTGTAAGGGAGAATGCATTTTCGTCAAAGATCACAATTTGAAATATAAAGGACCATAGCTCACTCTGCACCCCAAGTGCAAATGTCCATAATTGGATATGAAACTGGAATAGGGTACAAGAAGCCCTCCGCCACTCAAACTTTTCATAGCAGGGATAAAAATGCCCTGAACTGAGAGAGGAAATACATCACAATGCTACCAAATCACTGATGAGTAGGGGAAAACACCTCCTAAACTCATCTAAAGCTGTCACTGGCCAGAAGAGAAATCCTAAAATGGCTCAAAGACTATTCATCAGCAAGCCTCACACATCTACCATTATACCAAATTGTCTGCTCAAAGGATGCTTCATGTTCCTCACCTTCATCATCACTATGTGCAGTGCAGAACCAAAACTGGACCCCTACAGACCCAGTCTTACCAGCTTCCTAAAACATCACGATTCATCACAAACATTTAAGATGAAATGCGTCCAAGGGAGAACTGTTTTAAATACCTGACACGTGTGCCCCCCCAACATTTCTTCCAGGACCCCACACACCTTGTCTTTGGCACAGGGATTGCAAGCTAGGATCTGAGCTAGCACTGAGCACGTGGCTACAGGAGCAAGCACTTGCTGTGGCTACTAAATGTGTGAACTGACACATCCCCTCTGTGTGCCCTACAGGTCTGAACAACGCTATGCCCTCCCAACCTTGCTCTTGCCTTTAAATTGTGCATTTCACAGACTTTAGAATGACTGAGCTGAATGCCTGACCTTCCACCGTCCTCACACCATTAATAAGAATAAAAGAAAATCCCAATACTGGCTGTGAGAGTGGATGAGATGCAAGGAAAGAGCAGTAGTTGCCTGCCAGTTTCTCACAGACGGCTTTGGAAGTGAAAGCTACTTGGTATAAATGGCTGGTGAGAGATCACCTGCAAATACAACTCTAAATAAGACATTTGCACTCTAAATAAGACAATACTAGAACCATAATGGTGTTAGTTCCTGTGTTAGAGGAATGAGCTGTATGCCTTCACCTACCAGAGATGAGGGGGTGGGCATACTTCTGATGTTAATATATGCACAAATAAGCAGCTTTTCAGGTAGCCCTCAGTGCTGTGTTTCCTTCTCTCTTCAGCCTTGAAGATGCAATATACACTCAATGCAAATTACAGAAAAAATGTACCATTAGGAGCCACAGATTTCCAAACCACTTTGGCAAAGAAAACAGTTTTCTAAATTATAGAGATAGGCTGTGATCTGTATTTGCATAAAAACATGAAAATGTCTACTGTGTGATTCAAATACTTCTAGCACTTTAGCATAATTACTGTGCCTGCTTAAAAATCACCCATGGAGAAATGGATGAGGCCTTAAAATATAGCACAATACAAAATGCATCTTATGAACTGTACAGCTTTTAAAGTGCTCTTGAAACCCAAGAGGTGGCATGATTTAAGGTATATTCTCAATTTCTTCTCTATTATAGACTACACCTTCAACCCCAAATAGTAGGATGTCATTAGCCCTCAAACTTTATGAGGTTCATGACCTAGTAGAAGATTTCATACTGTGCATCTGCATTAGTTTTCATTCCATTCAGGAGTGCATTTTGAAACAGATCTGGTCACTGAATGAGCTTTGGTTCACGTTATAGTCTCAAAGCACATGGACTTGAAGACACAGTCCAGGAGTGCCTGCATTGTACTCCAAACTGTAGTGGATGAACACGTCCACTGGACCAGACTACGGTTTTCTTCCTTTAAAATTCCTGAAATTTTTGTAGTGTGGATGTTGTGTCTGTAGTACCAGTAGCTTTACTCTACTAATCCACTCACTGGTTTCACTACTTGCTGATGTAGACAGAAGTGTATAGCTGTCCAGATGTTAGATTAGACCCTTAAACCCCAAAGGAAAATAATGATCTATTGGAAAACAGGATTCATCTTCACAGAGTGAAGGTAGCCTTAAGCAAGGTCTGACCTTGTGTGTTTTACTTGGCCCTCCAACCTTCATGACATGAACCTAATGTTCTCACTTCCTGTACTTTTTCTCCAGTTGTGGCTGTGTTCTACCAAGAGAATAAATGGCCAGAATGTGAGGTGCTTTTGGAAACCAGGATTGGGTGCACTTGTGGGATTAGTAACTCAGACAGATGAAATTGTAAGATTATATATTTCCATCTTCTTTCCCAATATATGGAAGCTGGACCACACATTGCCATTCCCATGAAGAGATTAAAAAATGTTTTTTGCTCCCAAATCCTTATATTCATATCTTTGACTATATTAATAATTTAAATGTTCTTCTCTTGTCTGAGCTGCAAGCTGTAGTGCAGAACCCAAAAGCAGGAAGCAAAGGTCTCATTTCTTCAAAGCTATAGGAAAACCTATAGGAAATTGATTTACTCCAGGCTAAGATAATGTACAGTTAAAAAAGAGATTAAATGAAAATGGTTCCAGCTTTGGCTGTGATCATAACACATGCATCTGGAAAGCAACTACTGGGAAATAAAAGATTACAATACCATAGGCAGCAGATTTTTCTAACTGTATGTGCAGACAGCAAAGATGTTATCAAACACATACATCTGCATTCAGCAGCTTTCATTTCTCCAAATAAAGGGAAGCAAGGTACTTGTTGGTTTAACAGTGACTGCAGTGTTCTGACTTGATATTAAAACAAAATCACCCACATACATCATTCTGTAAAAACAACAATAAATGATAAAAATAAATGACAGTACAGGTACTGGGACTAAGATGGAAAAGCACCAGTCACCAACCAAAATTGAATGTTGCAAAAAGGATGATACAGAGTGTAGTTTATAATCCCAGGAAGAGATCAACTTCTCAGTACAGGTCAGGCAGTGTAGTTTGGCATTAAGAAGCATGGAACTAAATCAGACAAAAATATAAAATTAATATATTCACAGGTAAAAAGGAAAAAAATTAAATGTTCCCTATGAAATTTCTCCCATTGCTTTACTACTGAGAGAGAAGAACAAGCTCAAATCATAGCCAGTGATGGCTATGAAGGTTTTTCTTTAAACCAGAGTAGGGAAATGTAATACAACAGAAATAAAATCACGCTTTCCAAGTGGTCCAATAGTCCTTACTCTGTCCTGTCTAGACCAGAAGAAGAAGCAAGGAGGGAAAGTGCAGGCAGGAGGGAAGGCTCAGGAGAAGTGTGTAGAAGAGATGTTGGTGTAGGAAGAAGGCACTGTAAGAACGTGTTTAAACTGCTGGCTGTGGTCCTGCTAGCTGGGATCTGTGGCCAGCAAACCCATGCCTCTCTTGAGCAAGTCCCTCAGCCACCTCCTCCACCACCTCAGTCTTCTCTCTGGCCAGGCTTCCCCTGGCATGATACTACAGGGAGCATGGCCTGATTCCTGGCCAGGCTTCCCCTTTGGCATCCTCAAATGTCCCTGTCATCAGTTTCTGTGCGTGGTCTGGGAGGCAAAAACTGCAATCCATTTTTGAAGAACAGTGGCTGCCCTGTTCCTGCTTCAGTCAGTGCCACTGCAGTTTGGTGGGATGAGCCAAAGGGAGCCTCCGCATCCTCAGCTCTCACTCTTCTCTAAGCTCTCCAAGATGTGGCACCTGGATTAGAAGTTCTGCTCCTTTCACTTCTCATTTTGAACAAAGAGAGAGAACTAGCTCACAGGCATGTTGACAATACTGTAACCTGGCCAAATGGATTACAGAAAAAAGCCAGATATTGACCACCTCTCCCTTCTCTGAGATGAAGCACATACTACTTTCTTGCTATCTCTTTCTTAGTATGCTTTACTTAGTTGTTATATACAAAAAGCAATATATAAGACTAACAGTTTAAAATAAATTATAACAATTAAAGAGAAAATTTTCTGAACTTTCCTAATAAAAATGCTCATATATGGCCTATTTTGCAAAGAACCTTTAATATTAAGTCTTTCTTACCAGAGTATATCGAGCAGATATTATCAAATTAGTTGTATTAATCTGAGTAATAACCTCATCTAAGTTTCCATGTTCTTCTTTATCCTGTTACAATGAATTCTTTAACTTTTATCTTGCATCTTTGAAATTACAGATTATTTTAATAGCTATTATAATATTTAATATAGCAAATAAGAATATATTTTTCCTTTGTAATACTGACATTATTATTTCCTCATAAAATAATGTTTTTCATTCAGTGGTTACTTGCTTGTGAGCAGAAAATGTGAAGCTCAACTCCAACTACCGCATGAATGACAGTTCAATGTATTTAAAAGGTCTGAGCATTGCCAGACTTTTCAATAAATGAATTTGAGTTAAGGTGAATTAAACTTTCAAGAAACATTTAAAATGCAGTTCTTACTACATTAGAATTTCCGTATTTTATTTGCTACTAGACAGTCAGTGAGAAATTGAACAAAAATCAATAATATAACATAAATTGATACTTTGATATATGGCAGTTTGATATGTGAGCATTGCACAACTTTGGACAGAAGATGTTTAAGTGCTATTCAAATGTTAGGTCTGTCAATCAAGCTACTTTGACAAGTGACAAATTCTCAAAGTGGTAATCAACCAATATCCCAGGAAGCAATTGTTTACTTTAGCACTCCATCCAGATAGTTGAATTTGGTTCAGGCAACAAAAGCTTTTCTTGAGTGATGCCAGCACAGCTGGTGGAATATTAAGCATTTACCCTTAAAAAGATTTCCTTATTTGGGAAAGACTTCATCATCAAAAGACAAAAAATTGTGAGTTGTATGAACAGCTCTATCAAATGCTTGTTTAAGGATACTGCTGAACAGAATGATACGGTAAATACCAGATAGAAGATGTGCGCTTCAGGCAAGAGAATGGAGGCCTGTAAATTCTGGAAAAGTGAGGGGAAAAAATGAACACAATAACACTATATGAAATTTTAGCCCCTTTTCAATCCTTAAATTTAGTTTCAAATAGCTTAAACCAGCTAGTCCACAGACCAAGTTCTACAGTTTAATGTAATTTCATAAACTGTTTTCAGGGGTCAGAATCTCAAAGGCATTGCAGGCAGAAGAATCAACATTCAACAATGAGCATTTTCTTGACAAAACATAATGAAATTACATCAGTCAATGAAAATACATTGAAAACTTGCACAGAGTATTGGAGATAATCTTGAAATAAAAACCATTAAATAATTCATTATATAAATATCATCATGTTGTTGATTACAGGGCAATATTCTAACAGAACACGGGATGACTTTTCATTTTTAACACATCTAAAAATGCATTCTTCTCAAATCTTATCCAAGAGACAAATATTTCTTCAAGTGATACCAGGAATACAGAATCCGTATTTGACATATCAGAATACAAGTAAGTTCTGATCCTGTACCACAAGGATATTGTGCCTACAGGACTGTCTTAAATGTTTTGATCTCTGATGTGTTCAGTTCACAGACATGTAGAAAGTATTTGCCCCCTTCATGTCTGCAGAGCAGCTATATAGTGTATCTGCTGAGCATCACATCATTCCTGCAGGCATCTCTGATATCTGCACACATGTAAAGGTACAGTGGGTTTCGTTGAACTTGAATTCTTCAATGTCTTCCTCCAACTCAGGCTGTTAGCTATATATCTCAGAATTCATATGAATCAATTGTTTCAATCAGAATCAAATGCTATACCTCAAGCATGTAAATTGGATCCTTGGGAGGGCAATGGCACAAAAAAGACTCCTTAGGGGGGAAAAGTAAAAAATTACATCTCTGTATATCCATTCATTTTAATGAATTTACAGCTGAGATGCAGGAAATAACAAGAGTTGAAGGAGAACGCAAGAAGTAAAACAATATTGCAGTGTTGTATTATTAAGGAAAAATGTTTAGCTACAATGCATGACATAAAAATGAACAATAAAGAGAGGCTTATGATGTTTAAGGCTTAAGGTCAAACCTTTGATATGTGACCTTATTACGTGTTTTTCTAGAGAAAAATGCCTGTTGATGAGGATTAAAACTTCCTACCCTTTAACTGACTGAGATGTTTTATGAGGGACAGTGGACAAGTAGTAAGTTATACGAGAAAGAAATGGCAAATTGACTTACAATACATGGGGTACCAGATGAACAGTTGTCCTGGCCCTAAAGCCTTATGAGGAGTAACAGTGGGGATCACAATCTAAAGTGATCACACTGAAATGAAAAAGAAACATTGCTGGATGGTGCAAGGCACTGACCCCTGCCTCAGTTGTGGAACTCAGCTCTGTATCCTTCGACATCCGCAGCAATATAAACCAGCAAAACAAACACTTTTATTTTTCTATTGCTTTGGTTGGACAAAGCATTCTCCAAGCCCTGGACCAGCCTTAGATGAGAGATACTGCAGCTGAACAAGCAGAACAGCACATCTGAGCATCTCGTCCTCTAATCCAAAGCATTTCAGTGTGTGGTGGTGGAGCTGATTTGGGAGGCTTCCTGGAGCTTCATGGGGACTGAACACCCTGCAGGAGGTTCAGGAGTACCACAGATGATGGAGTGAAGGCAGCTGGAAAGGCAGGAGCACAAGGGCATGCTGAAGCAGCAGGGAGGCTCGCATACCACTAATGGCATGAATTCATGGGACAGAACTTTGAGGGGACCAAGTGAAAACAAAGTCAGGACCAAAGAATACAGTAGATTAATGAAAGATCAGGAATGAACTACGATAAATGGTGGTACAGCAAGAAAAGAAGAACTCATGGGAACTCATGGTGGGTCTGAGAAAATGGACACGGCAGAAGAGCAGACTAAAGTGAGTTGATAGGCAAACCAGAAGACTGATTTAAAACTGCTGCTAGGAAACCTACAGTAATGTGTGTAGTCTCCGGCAGCTTAGAAAAGATTGCTTAGCAATTACATTAATAATTAATCAGTTCTGTCTCACCAACCTGCCTGCCACTATCTCTGCTATAATCTGCCATCTTGAGTAGCACAGTGCTAGACAGATTGAAACTGCACATACAACGTGACATAAAATCTCTGGCTGGTACTAGCAGATTCTACAGCCATTTTTGTGTGGATATGGTGAATATCCATATCTGTTTAATGCTAGATAAAGCAATCCTTGAATGCACTTCGCAGTTTGCCTGAACTGCATTAATAATTACTCTCCAATTGTGGTTAGTCAGCCATCTGTCTAACAATTTCAAAAGCATTAACCACATCGCTTTTTTTTGGATGTGGAGTAATGTCAAATGCTCTGCTGAAGTCAAGAGATATGTCCTCTTTATTCCTCTTTTCTATGAAGCTTATTATCTCATCAAAGGCAGAAATCAAGTTAGCTTGACATGATTTATTTTTATGAATCCATACTGCCTTTCTGCACTAATCTCTTTTAAAAACTTGCAGACCGTCCACTTCATTGTTTGTTCTAGTACTTCAAACACTTCTTCTGGCCTATGCCTTACAAGATTTGATATTTTATTCATCTTTTCTGCAGATAAATAGTTTTAATTGTTGTTCTGTTCCACTTCAGATAACCTGTTAATCTTCAAATTGAGTCCTGGCCATTTCTTCTACTGTCCAGGTACACCAGATGGATCAAAGCCAGGCTTGAGAACTTTCTGGCCATGCTTCAACTGTATCATCATAATGGAAAACTCTGACATTAGACTGTCTACCTCTGCTAGAGACAGGTCTGTTCTCTGCTGATTCCTGCACCATGCTGATAGAGAGGGTATCCTGCCATCTGACCAATGAATTCTGACTATTAAAGGATATATTTTTCCCAGTGTTCTCATTCTGGCGCCATTTAACATGGTTGAGTGAAATTCACTAAGAAAAGAGAAATATAATCCAAACAAGTATGTCCAGCAAAGCTCTATTCTCCAAAAAGGGTCTGGAAGCCATGGGGCACCTGTAGCCACACCTCAACATTTCTTTCACCAAGAGCAGTACTGTCTTACTGCAATTTTCCCACAGAGAGTGCCTATCTGACCATGGGAGCTCAGGGATTCGCATCCCATGTCTTGGGTAAAGCCAGGTGCAATTTTACTATGAAGGTTAGGATTTAGCTTAGAGTTGCTTGAATTCTTGGCTTCAGACAGTACCGCTTGGACTTCAGGAAGCCAGGCAGCCGTGGATATTGAGGAGACAATAAAACCTGATTTGAATACAGGATAAAATTACTGAAGGAAGTCGAAAGATAAGATACAACTACATCATCCAAATCTAATGGGAACTTGCATTATCTGTCATCTCTGTCATATTATTTGTCAACATGGACAAGAGCATGGAAGGCATTTCTGGCAAGATTTATTTTTACTTGAATGACAGCTAATTTGTCATATAAATTGATCTCTAGAGCTATATGATGTCCAGTGTATAAAAGTCAGTGACTCATTTTAGCTGAAATACATGGCACTTTTGGTGAGACCAGTATATTAATACCAATATTTTTATTACTCAAGGAACACAGGGCAGAAGAAAAAACATCTAAGCTGACATTTAAACATCACAGACATATGAATGTGGAACTGTGGCTGTTTGAGAGACAGGCCATAGCAAATAATGGCAGAATGCTAAATTTTATATTAATTTCTCACTGGTGGTGGATTCAGGTCTTCAAAAATGAAATAATTGTAATACAAAGACAGATAAAATTCTGTCGTCATTTCTGTGTGGGTTTAATTGTGAGATTCACTATATCATTCTCTAGATATCAGCATTAGAGAAAGCAAATGAGGTCACATGAATGAAAATAATCATAATTATTTTCCTTCATTTTATCACCATTATGTTACTGAATTTATTTAATAAATAAATTAGCACTAATTACTAGTACAATTAGAGCAATATCTTTATAACATTTATACCCAAACCCATTCATTCTGTCAATCTCATATGATAATGTTAGACATGGCAAATTTGTGCATCGAATGCCAGATAAAAGTTGTATGTAATTTGAAGAATTGTGATGCTTTTCTTTGTAACCCAGTCAAAACTTTGACCTAAGCCACATCTTGTGTATCCTAGTTTCCTAAAAGCTGGGCAGTGTTACAGCACACATCTAGATGTACTTACACATTGGAGAGACATAGCAATCATCAAGACAGTGTAACCAAACCAGTTAAATGTTCAAGAAGCAATGATTTTCAAAAAGCGTAGTTCTCTATGTTTTGTGTGAGCCATATCTGCACATACATAAAAGAGTCACATCAGGTGACCCATAGCTCCTCTCTGACTGCTACCTGTAGGGCCATCTAGTGTTTTTGAAAAGG
>QWTY01011930.1:267-14115 GCA_008033365.1 Pseudorectes ferrugineus
TTACATTGTAACCTAAGACATTATGATAGCATATTATATATTAGTATGTATTTTATATATTTTATCTATTATTAAACATTTTATATATTTGATACATTATTCTTATATATCATTATATATAATGTATTTACCAAAAGCAAACAGTGACAGGACAAGGGGGAATGGCTTCAAACTGAAAGAGGGCACGTTTAGATTAGATACTAGGAAAAAATTCTTTCTTGGGAGGGTGGTGAGGCACTGGGACTGGTTGTCCAGAGAAGTTGTGGATGTCCCCTCCCTGGAAATGTTCTAGACCAGGTTGGATGAAGCTCTGAGCCAGCTGGTCTAGTAGAAGGTGTCCCTGCCCATGGCAGGGGGTTGGAACTAAATCATCTTTGAGGTTCTTTCCAACCCAGGCAATACTATGACTCTATGACATGTTTAGTTCATTCATGAAGTCAACAAGTAATGAGGAAAATATTATCTTATTTTTCTACTTCCCTGCAAAACATCCTTCTTCCACTATCACAATGCACACTTTTTCTCTGAATTCAATAGATTTTCAAACAAAGCAATCCTTGTTGATTCAGTTTTCTCTTCAGACCTGCATTGGGTCATACCTGCTTTCAGAAGTATTTCAGAAGGAAAACCTGTGACATCTATACAACCTTGCACTAATTAGTGTAGCAGTGTAAAGGAAAAAGATTTACATTTTTTGGATGCTTGGTTTACCCTATGGCTGTTTCTTGCAATTTCATATAGCAACCCTATCTAAGGCATGAGTGCTCTTAAACAAACTACAGGTTTTATTTTTTTTAAGTCCATGAAAGGTACAAGGTAGTTGTGATTGAATTTTCATTTGATTATGAGGAAGGAAGTCAGGCCAAATAAAATGTAGATTGACAAGAAGAACATCAAAACCTTTGCAACATTTGGATCTCTTTGTAGTGTATGTGCAGCAAAATTCAACAACCATATCCAGTGAAGAATTTCAATTTACTCTCCTTCATCTTTTGGCCACTTATATATGTATATGTTTTGACAAATAATTAACCTGTGTTAGAATGATTATTTCAGGTATAGATCTGGTCATATAAACAGTGTTACAAATACTCTTTTCAGATATAAATTTCACCTGTTGACACAAGCTCTACCAAGGTTTTTTAAGAGCATGTGCTTATATAAAAATTCAGGTTTAAAATACTCTCTATGCCACATCTCTGCACAGGATGAATTTCACCCTTTAAGTTGAACAACTTGCTCTGTTCTCTCTTACTTTTTAAAGTATCAGTACTCATGAATACTTTAAAATTAGAAATTAAGCTGCTTCTTCATGAAACAAGTTGATAAACCTGACAGTTTTTAAATTCAATTTTTAACTTTTTAATCTTTCTAACAAAGTCGTCTTCCTTCAAGAAATCACCTTAGCAGATGTTTAAAAAATTGGTTTCTAAGCCATTTTCCTAAATTGCTTTGTTGCTCAGTTCCTAGTTAGTTCAACATTGCCTGAAAACTTGAGATTAAATTTATTTTACACTCTAGAAGTTAAACTTGACCAAAAAAAATCCTGAAGCTGTATTCTAACTTTCCTTTAAATTACAAGGTATTTCACTTTATATTCATTACCACTGGGGTTTTTTCCTCCTTGTACTTTTGTTTTTATTCAAATATGTCTTTCACCTAAAAAGTAATTATCTCTCCATCTCCACAGTTATGTGGTTATTTTTCATTTGGTGTAAATTTGGTTTGTTTGCTTTAGATTTTCCTCACCACAAAAAGGCAGCGAATTAAATTAAACAAATCATACCACTCTACTACTTTTAAATCTACAGTTTAAAACCTGAATCCCATAGAAAACAAAAATATAGGAAAAATATAGATGCCAAATTAACTTTGTGTTTCCTTCACCTGTTAAGGCTGACAATTAGAAAATACTTTATTGTTTCCCCATATGCATTAAATGACACCTCCATGCAGGCAGTGCCTCTCTTGTCATAGAGGTCAGCTAGAAGTTTTGTTGTAAAAAAATATATTCACCTTTGAAGAAAATATACACAAATGGGAATTACCACATAGAGAGCAAGGAAAGTTTTCCCTAAATTTTCTGTTACAATGACTTCGGTTTTGTACTGAAAAATAATAAAAAAATACATTGTCATGAGGTAATTTTTTTTGTTTAATTATCTTGAACAAAGGATCAAAGAAACTAGAATGCTGTAGGTAATTAATCATAATAAATCAGCATTGCCCCAATGGAAGTTTAAAGGATATGCTTTATTCTTCTGAGGATCTAGGTCAGCAGATGTAATACACTTCTGAATATATGAATAATCCTTCATTTAATATTCCAGAGTTTATTCTCCATCAAGAAATTTTTCTTCATCTTGGATCCATACACAGAGTATTTTGGACTGCTTAAAAATAAATAGGTTCATTATGGATACTTTCAACTCAATTGCCATGAAAACCAAAACAACTGTTCTCTCTGCAAGGTATTTGAGCTTCAGACAAAGCAGGAAAATATTTATGAAATATTAGCCTCCAGTTAAGGTGAAAGAATGATTAAGTTCTGGTGGTGGGGTGAAGAGGGATGGTAATGATACTGATTTGCAGAGGGCTGACCTGAAGCCTTTTCCTTCATAATTTCTGACTCCCTACAAGTTAAGATATAAAATCTTTAATTCATTGCTAGAGAGTGAAGGTTTACCCATGCTGGGTACATGTGAGACCATCAGTAATTCTGTCTGTATTCTCAGGAGTTCCTAAAATGTATTGATTAATATCATGCAGCAGGGTGGGAAGAGTTTTTGATGAACAAAGCCTATTCCACTAATTGATATTTCATGGCATAACTTCTGTATTATTACTGGTCAATTACTATGTCTTGTTTTTGTCTGGATTTTGAGAGACTTGTGGGGAGGAAGAGAGGCAAACTTATTACCCAGATGGATATTTCTATTGGGAGTGACAGCTACTTTAAAGTATTTTTAGAAAATTATAAATGCAAGACTTATTCATGATGATTCCCTTGAAACATGAGATTAAAGATAATTCAATCACTCTTTACCACTTTTTCATTATCCCAGAATGTCCCAATTTTTCTTTCACTAGGACCTAATTAATGTGTTTACTTTGGGGTTAATTAAATCAGTTAAATTATTTGAAATAAACTTCTGAGAAGTGATTTATGCTTATTTTAGGACTTACAGAGGGCAATTTTTTTATTACCTTGCTAAGCTGACATTGCTCTCATTTGAGATATTATAGTGATGCTATAGACACGTATACAAACCCAAATGCAACTAAAAATTTATTATATTTTTACACTCTATTTAAATATAATAATGGAATGCAACTCCAGAATAGCTTGCATAAGATCACACTTACAATCATTTAAATATATTGGGGAGTTGAGGGTGGAGTACTTGCGACTTAAAATCAGGGAAAGAACCACAAATGTGCCTGATCTTTTTTTGCAAGGAAGTTAGAAGTACTTAGCATTAAAACAGCGTTCATACTACGTATCTCCAGTGCACTGAAAAAATATACTATGGGCCGGGATGAAAGTATAAAAATTAATTGAGGTTTGAAAATATTATCTTTAAGACAACTTTTAAAACTGATTGCCTAATAAATATTGAAGCTAACTTTTTTCAGACTACTTGACTAGTGAACCTGGAGGAAAAGACTTCCATATCCTCATAAAAGGAACAGGTTTAAAACTTAGTGATATAATGTTATGTATGTTTAATTTATCAACTTGTGCAAAATAGGTACTAGTAACATTAGGAACTTTAAAATAGTTTCCCATTTCATGCAATCCATTTTACTGTGATGAACTTCTATGGAAACCGTGAAAGACTAATGTTTCTAACCTGAAGGGGAAAAGAAAATGCATACAAACATGCATGCTGTTCTATCATTACCAGATCATAAGAAGAGGAAAATATTCTCCAGGCAACAGATCTGTTCAAGCAACAATAAAGAATTATTCTCAAATTTGTCTTTCTGGAATAGCCAAATTTAGGAAGTATTTGAGTATTTTACTAGTAATTTGGAAATATGTTTGGAGGGGAAGAATTTTATTCTTGAGTGACCCTTAGATAAACAGGAAATGCCACGAAAACCCCAAGGCAAGCAGAAGGTGGTCCTAATATAAAACACCAGGAGTGTTTAAGCGTTAAATGACACGTTTGACCATCATATCAATGTCTACCATGAGAAAGGGGGTGAGGTGAGAAACAACCACATGTGTATACTGTTGATTTTCCTTAATTTTATTAAATTTTTCTTTTGTCTATTTCCTTTATGATATGTATATAACTTATCCAAATGTTTTTCAAACATCTCCTGATGATATACTTTTTTTCCTAAAGAACACATTCCAAAATGACACTTGCCTCTGATTAGGATGTGATGGCTATTGTCTTGAACTGCAATATTGGAAGGAAAATTTTCTCTCTAAAACCATTAGCAGAATTCTAGATGTGTACTGCTCCCCCAATTTATCTAGGAATTTTTCTTTTCAATTGAAATTTCTTTGACCGTTTCATAGCAACCCACACAAAATAGAATCTAGTGATATAAATGTCCAACAAAAATCAAGAAGGAAAAAAATTAATACAGAAAATGCTTTAGTAAATCTTGTAAGTTTCCTTTTCATTACATTTGGAAAATACTCTAAGAAATGAAATTTAAACAAATCCAGTTTAGATTTTTATGTTTAAATAAATAAGTATCTTGCACAATATCTTCAATATAACACTTTCTCAAAAATGAACTTCATCTGGAAATCCAAAGCACTTTACAAACAGCAGTTAGTTCATTATTAACAGCATAATAGTTTGGTGCTGCAAAGATCATTTCCTAAACAATTGTGAGAATACTTCAAACACAGTATTCATTGTAATGAATGTTAAGAATGCTCAACGCCTTCCAGAACTATACTGAATGATACAGAAATCATCTATGTACTGTAAATTATCATTTGATTTGAAATCTAACGTCATTGCAATTTCACTGTTTCTAGACCATACTATTAATTCATTATGTTTATTTGAAATTAAATTTAAAAGAATAGGTATAAATCCTCTCCTCTCTATCTCTGAGTGCCATTATATAGAGACAAAGATGTGCAATTTTTAAAAATTGGATCAAGGGAAGAATGAAAAATATTGCACAACATAATCACCGACATCATGACTGATAGAGTCAGTGCAAATATAGAAGTATGCCAGAAGAAATAAGCCTTTTTTGAATTTCTCTCAGGAGAGAAAGAAGAATCCAAAGTGCATCGTTTCCTTGCATTGTATCTTAATCTCAATTCAATACGTTAAACAAAGTGTAATGTAGTTGCTTTATTTGCAACCTTTGCAGTTAGTGACTTTTATCAAAGATCTCCCAAACCAAAGAAAGTTTATTTTCTTCTAGTTTGGGGTTTGTTTCTATGGTATGTTGTTTGGGGTTTTTTTTAAAATTTAAGATGATGTACATAAGAAATATTTTTCTCATTACTGATATATAGAGTTTAGTTCAATTTATTTTTTAGTAAGTTTATTAGGCATCTCTCACCTGTAAAGCTACCATTGATTTCCCTCACTTTAAACCAAAATTTACCTTCTACGCAAATCTAAATTTATTTTCACCTTCATCATTGTGAATTAAATGTAATCAAAACACTGAAATATGAAACTGGTCACATGCTGCAGACCAGTAGTATAAAAAATTAGTCTTTTTATATAAGAAAGTATTTGTCACTGTGAATTCATGTTGCACACTCTTGACATAAAACCAATATGCAATATTTCCTATACTCTCTTGTATATTACAGATTTTTTTATTTTTCTTTCTTAAAGAACATATACTGCCTGACTCTTGAGTTACATAGCGTGAGAAAAATTATTAACGGCTAATTTTCATTTTTCAGACAAGACATTACAAGACATATTTTCACAACACAGATCTATAGATAACATTCCATATAGATAGCATGGGAGTTCTAAAGCATAATATAATAAACATAAGAATTACTTCTGTGATAACTATATGCTAAACAATTTCAGCAGCAATGAGTATGGTAAAACTCTTAATATTGCTTCCATTATATCTATAAAATTAGCTCTCACCAAAAAACCCCAAAAATTAAATTGTCAGATATTTCGTTTTTTAAAATATATTTGTTTTTTAAAAGGTGCACTTAAAGTAGTATCATTGCCTTTCCATAATAAAATGAATTATAATTGATTTCCCACTACAAAGTCACTTTGTTTATATTCATCCCTATTTTTCTGCAACAAGCAATTCTGTCCTTTCATGAAAAATGTCAAAAAATACTGTCCTGTTTTCTCCTTAGTTCCCATATGAAACTTTTGAATAACAAAAGAGAAAAAGAAAACAGAAAAAAATAGAGATGTCAAATGTCCCTTAGATGTTACACCAAGTACAACTTTTCAGAAGCAAACATCTGTAGGAAATGAAAAAGAGGAACAGTGACGGGTTACATGAATAATATTATTTGCGTTTGTCAGTCTCCGTTCTGCTCTTCCCATCTGCAAGTATTTAAAAATGAAGCAGCTCAGATACAGAAATATAGCCCTATATTTTCTGCCTGCATTCATCATCAGGGGTTGGACTAGATGATCTTTAAGGTCTCTTCCAACCCTAACCGTTCTCTATGACCTCCCCCCTAAATCCAAAGAGATACGAAAAACTCAGTTGCATCTGCACTAAAATCTACTACTACAGAGCCCATGCTCTGCCAAAACTACTCAATAGTTGCACTACCTGCCAGGTGTGCAGTCACGGAGGGGTGCACTGATGAATATTAGGTAGTTAGTCACAAAGATGCTTCTGACAGATGCTCTTGTAAAAATACGTTCAACTCCTCTCCCTTCCTCACTCATACATGACCATTATGGCAATCAATGCCATTTCTAGTTGTGTTTTCTCAGTCTGCGTGGTAGTGCTTCTACCAACAGACTTAGGTGAAAATGGCAGAAGAGAAAGGGAGATTTTTACTGCCTTTCACAATAATTTGGTCCTGCTCAATGAAAACATTTTGGAGAGAATGAAGGATGTGACAGGTGAAGGAGATTTGCAGGAGTGAGCTGGGAAACTGTAGCTCTTCTGAGGATGGAAAGATTTTTGAAAGGAACAGAGGAGGAGATCAACAATGAGGAATATGAAACTACAGAAACAAAAGCTTCACATGAACCAGAGGAAATGGAAAAGAGAAGCTCTCAGAGGCACTGAGGTTAGTGAAACCAAGTTTGGAAAACAGGGCTTTTCCACAAGGAATGAAGAGGATGAGAAGCTTGTATAAACCTCTTTTTATTTTCTTTTCTGATCTAGTCAGAATCAACTGACCCAGTTTTTTACTTTCTCTTTTATCTCTATAAATAGCTAAATATTATAGCCAATATTCTACAAAAATTTGTTTTCTTTGAAGTTAAAAGCTCTTTAGTCTTCTTAAGGGGGCTCATTATAAGAAGATGATTTTGGCCAATTTTTCACCCCAAAAGTGTGATTGTCATGCTATTAAAAGGTTGCAGAGACACCACATACCTACAAGAAACTGTCTTAGCATAAGTGCCTCATCACAGAATCACAGAATCACAGAATCACAGAATGGGTCAGCTTGGAAGGGACCACAGCAGGCCACCTGGTCCAACATATCTGTTCAAACAGGGTCATCCCAGAGCACATGGCACAGGATTGTGTCCAGATGGTTCTGGAATGCCTCTAGTAATGGAGACTCTACACCCTCTCGGGACAATCTGTTCCAGTGCCAGGTCAGTGCACAGGAAAGAAGCTCTTCCTCATGTTCAGGTGGTACTTCCTGTACAAGTTTCTCCCATTGCCCCTTGTCCTATTGCTGGGCACCACGGAGCAGAGCCTGGTCCATGCTCTGACCCCTCCCTGCAGATACTGACAGACATGGATGAGGTCCCCTCTCTGCCATCTCTTCTTGAGGCTGAACAGCCCCAGCTCCCTCAGCCTTTCCTTATAAGAGACATGCTCCAGTCTGTTCATCATCTCCACAGCCTCCACTGGACCTGCTCCAGGACCTCCATGTCTCTCTTGTCCTCAGGGTATCAGAACTGGACATGGTTCTCCAGATGTGCCTCACCAGGGCTGCATGGAGGGACAGGATCACTTCCCTTGACCTGCTGACAATGTTCTTCCCAATGGACCCCAGGACACCACTGGCGTCCTTGGCCCTCAGGGCACTGCTGGCTCATGGACAGCTTTTTGTCCACCATGATTCCCTGGTCATTCTCTGCAGAGCTGCTTTCCAGCAGGTCAGTCCCCAGCATGGGATGATTCCTCCCCAGGTGCCGGACACTGCATTTGCCCCTGTTGAATTTCAGAAGGTTCCCCTATGCCCAACTCTCCAATGTCTCGAGGTCCTTCTGAAGCACTGCACAGTTCTCTGCAGTACCAACCACTCCTCCCAACTTTGTGTCATCAGTGCACTTGATGAGGCGTCATCTGCTCCATCATCCAAGTCATTGATCCAAATTTGATCCACATATTGGTTTTACTTTCTCTTCAGAAGAGGTAAAACTGGCGTCTCCAACTGTACAAAGCTCTGGAGTATCATGATGGGTTGTCTTTGCTGTATTGCAGCTGAGGAGAAATATTTCCACTCCATTCTTATGGAGTTTCAAATTTCTTTGGAGATTCGACGTACTAAGGCTGATGTCAAAAAATCTGGCCCCAACAGTTAGGAATGTTTAGAATGGTCACAGGTTTTGGAAACAGACCTGTTGGCCAGACAATGGCTTCCAATGATGGCAAAGCATCTTTACAGTATTAATTAGCATGGTATCAGCTGGTAACTGCTTCTCTAGGGGGGTCAATTATGAAGTGAAAAGCTTCATTTTGGACTGCTGTGACTCCAGCTATTTCTGCTTTGCATTGGGAAGAATAGGCAGTACACACAGCCATGGCTTGACCTCATGACTGAAGGCTTTTGGCCATTCAGAGCTTGACTCACAAGGGGGAGGGGAGGGGAGGGGGGGGGGAGGGGAGGGGAGGAACCTAAACATTTGCTGCATATAAACAGAAAAAGTTGCTTTGCTTTATACCCTATATGGGCTGTTGAAGCTTAGAGCAGATAGACAGAGAATGTATGTGAATCATCATGTAGATCATATTTATATTGCCTAATTGTCAGGTTGGTTTGTTTGGCATTAGCAAAAACTCGTGGTTTCCTTTCCTATAATGCTGGTTTATTTTTAATAAAATTGCATTGTTTTAATTCACACCATCTCAGCCAAGCATTTTCCTAGGATGGAGTCAAGGGCAAGGAAAGAAACCTCTGTGAAATGCATTTCAAATGTTCTTCCTCCCTTGTGCAGGGTTGTTTAGTTTTTTCGCATTATAAATAAATAATAAATAAATAAGTAAATGCGAGATGTCCACTGATTCCTTTTGACAAAAATAAGGCAGGAGGCTGAGAAATTATTGCCTGGGTTTTCCAGAGCTGTTACCCTGAGATATGCTTGGCATGCCATACTGAGAGCTGGCAACAAGTACCAGCACAGAAATTTTTGATCCAAAGATGTTTTAGGATCACTAGAAAAAAAAACTTTGCCCTTCTCTGTGGTCATAGGGTTTGAAGAAGTGTATGGGACTTAGAGAAAATGTGGAAAAGTACACAGAATACAGGGGGCTTCAGTGACTTTGTGGGGACTGGACCCAAATTTGTTTGTAGGCATTTGGCGCACATCACGTGAAGATGGTTCTTCTCACTTGCCAGTCAAAGCTAAACCTTTGGTGATAGCAGAAGTTCCTCAGCTGCAAATATAAGCCTGGCAAGGGGGCCACGTGCACTTCCAGTTATAAGTAAGGAGCCAGGTGAAGAAAAGGGCAGGGATCTCCTGTATCACAGACCTCATTTGTGCTGCAAGAATACACTAAAAGGCATCAACCACAAAAGTGTAGCAGAGCAGAGATGGCTAAACATCAGGACACAAAAGAGTCATCATTCACAGGCTCACCACAGTCCGATAATATGGATGTGATGACCTTAGCAGTTACCTGCAGATCCTCCCTTTGTTTTCCTGGCATTGAGTTTGGCTGCAGAAAGCAAAAACATGTAGGGAGCTGTGCTGCTACAAAGTTTTCACAAACAGACTGCTGGAACCAGTGTGTTGAGGCTCTGATTATACAGAGGTGAGTGACTAAGTCCCAGCATCTTGGTTAGTATTCAGCGTATGTCATGCAACATCTTTGGAGGGACATTTTGAGCCCATTCTCAAAACCAGGCTCATCATGTTTACAAAATTCTTGAAATAACTCCTGAACAACTCAAAACATGCTGGATTTCCAACCTCAGAAGCTGAAATGCCCACAGAGTGTGAAAAGAAAACCCTTGGCAACATTTCAAGGGGTCTTAGAGCTGCTCTGAAAGGCCTCGTCTTGAAAATGTTCTGTCTTCAGATATTTTTGCACTAACACAAGAGATGGGAATGGGAAAACATCAGCTTTTGCCAGTTCATTCTTCTATACTGAGACAGGATCAAGTCTCCCTCATGCCAGACTACTGGTTAGTTAATATCAATGACCTGGGAATTGCAATCTTCCTCTGAGGGTGATGAGGAGTGATTTTCCACGGGTCATCAGAGGAGATGGAGGTACAGCGAAATTAAGAGATCTTTCTGAGAGATGTTCACCTAGACAATGATGGGGATTCCAGGTCCTGCCATTCAGTGTCTTCTTACCTCTGTTCCTCTCTCAAGTCAGGTTTCAGCATGTTTTTCCTAATTTGCCTAATCTATGCCAATGGAAACTGTGAAATCAGTTTGTTTCCTATAGCAAGACCTGGACCATCACCTTCTTTCTCAGAGACATGAAAAGCAAAAGCAAGTACCTTTAATCTCACAAGCCCAATCAATCCCCATTGCTTCTGCTCCATTACACAGATGTCAAACCAGCTGTGGCAGTAACAGAAAATGGGCTTTGCATTATGTCCATCTGTTAGTCAAATCATGGAATAGAAAGACCACATTTTGGATCTTTTTGCTTTTCAGTGCTGTCAGTCAAATAAAACAGCAGGTCTCTAAAATAGTTATGAATAACCACTAGTAGGAGAAGACTTTGAAAATGTTCCTTGTTTATACATTTGCTGGAGGGTCTAAATCCTAGCAGAGCTTAGAATACCACCATTTTCATTAAGCTTTCAACTCAGCTTGGGCAAGGGCTCTGCAGCACAGGATAAAAAATAAATGTCATGCCACATATATACACATTTTCTTCCAAGGCTATTTTCAATTTCTCTTTTCAGGCATGTTTTGTGCTGATGGTTCCCTTTGCTGACTGTATAAGAACAGCTTCAGCACGTCTTTGAAAGCTTTCCCAAACAGAAAGCTCATTCATGTCCTCAACTCTGAGATGAGTAACAGTTTGCAGCTATGTACCTTAGGAGCCGTAAAGCAGAGTAAACTGGATTGGAAGAGCTCCTGTGTCCCTTCCCACATTTTTCATGGAAATAATATTCTGGAGAAACATGGGGTTTGAAAGCAATGCCAGAAGGGCCCTGGAGAGCCTGAATTTAGCAGCCTCAGCCTGATCTGTTATTTCTGCTACCACTTCACTTCCCATATCATAAACTAAATCCAGTGCTGTGTTCGGGACTACTACATGGATTTCACAAGCAGAGCTGGGCTCTCTCAAAGAGAGGGTAGTATAGTAGCTTAACATGTGGTGGAACTGCTCACCTCATCCACCATGTCCTTGCTGGTAGGACAGCTCTCAGACACATTGCATGACCTTCAAAAGCTTCCCACACAGGCTGCTGCCAGCAGACATGTCCTCCAGCTGGGGTTTGGCCTTTAGTCTGTGGCAGAAAGCAGCTTAAAAAAGACTCATAAAATCATAGAATGGTTTGGGTTGGAAGGGACCTTTAAAGACCATCTAGTGCCAAGTCCCCTCCAATGAGTAGGGATATCTTCAACCAGATCAGGTCTGCATGTTGCCCAGGCCCTTGCCGCAGCAGAATCTGAGACTTCTCAATATCTTGCAGCAGATTAGTCCTAAAACAACCAATTCAAAGCCCTTGAAAATACTTCCCTGCCATGGTCCATGTCAGAGAGGAGTGGCACTCAGAGACGACGCAAGGCCAAACAATAAGAGACATCGAGCATGCCGTTGATGCTGATGATTTTTGGATGCATTTAGCCTGAAGTGCAAGTAGAGAGAGCCATGCTGATGCCTTGCAGACAGCTCATGGTGGCCACCCCAAAGTCACAGGCTTGGTATTTCCTCTGTGTCTTAGGGGAGTGACCTGAGGGAAGTTTATTTGTCATAATTTGTTTTTGTCTTCTGATCTTGAGCGGGCTTTCCCTTGAGTGGGCTTTCCCTTCAAACAATAAAGTGCTATCCCTTTCCCCCTTTTTAAAATTCTATCATAGCAATAAAGCACTCTGGAGTGAACTTTATCAGAATTTTATCAGACCATTAATACACAGCATGGGTGGGTGAAGGCAGAGGCCACAATGCAGTACACCCTCTTGGGCATATATTAACAGATTCAAAGCCCCTAAAGAGACTCTTTTAGAGGATCTACATTCATTAGGTAGCATCAAAAGCAACAGGAAACATTAGGAAATGTTGGGAAATGTAAGAAATGGGAGCTGCCATTTCAAAGTCACTGAGACATGTTCATGTTTCTTGCTAAATGTTTTCCTACATATTGGCCTAACTCAATTAAAAAAGAAAAAAAAGAAAAGAGAAGGAAAAAAGGGGAAAAAATAAGTTGGCAGACAGAAACAGAATGCACCGAAAATTAAAAATAATTTTCCTTCCCCCACCAGAGATCTGCTGATGCTCTGATGGCCCTCCCTAGCTCTTTCCCACTTGCTGAATTATGTGTGAGAAAGCACGGGATTAAAAAGCACTGGTCACCATTTGTCAGAATGCAGAGCAATTTGGGGTTCCTCCGAGTTTTGTGGTGACCATTCTGAGGTTTCCTGAAGTTGTTTTAAACTCCATGTAATTAACTCCTTCGCTTTGCCACATGTCAGGCAGAGCACTCAGAGATCCTACAAATACTGGCTCTGTTTCACCTTCTTTCAATCTCCTTTTTTTTTTTTTTAATACAAACCATAGCAGGGTGGTTCAGTAACTGTCTTCGGATGTATCCTTTTTTCAGCATTGCCTACTTTAGAGCTTCTTGTAGCTATTTTCATGGCATCTGGTACTGATCTCAAGCAGAGATACAACAACAAATTTGCTGGAGCACAGCTCTGGTGTGGGGTGGTCTGGAATTAGAGATCTTCTACTCAACTGTCCTTTGGTACTGATCCTGTTCCTGAAAACACCCAGGCTTTCCTAGTTCCTAGCTTGGAAAGTTTCATTAGGAAAGGAAGGAATAAAGAAAGAAAGAACAAGGGGGTTTGCTTCCTTGGTGGGCTTGGGATAGCTGGGAACCACCTCTACTTGCTTGTATGTATGACCTTCAGGACAACCACAAATCTCCCATTTGTAGAAACCATCACCTATAAAATAAATGATAGTTGTTGCGGGCTGTTGTTCTTGTGTTGGTATGGCACGCCGCAACCTTCCCAGAGAGGGCAGCGGGGCTGCGTCAGGGAGAGCGGCCAGCCACTTCCCGCAGCCCTAGCAGGCGGCCCCGCGTCCACGCTCCGGCTAAGCTGTCAGCTCCACAACACGGCGGCGATAAAGGAGGAGAGAAGAGGCCCTCCATGTGTGGGGACCACAAGAGAGCTTTAATCTCACATGGTAGCACACAGGTTCCCACAAGCAGAGAGGGCAATCACGTGGCCGCAGCTTACTTTTCTATGGGGACGAGGGGGGGCGGAGAGAATGGTTTCCGGGCATGGGGGCAGTACATGGGCGGAGTTG
>QWTY01011931.1:0-19934 GCA_008033365.1 Pseudorectes ferrugineus
GAAAGTACCACTGCCATTACCTACTCTGACCTTTTCCACAGCACAAGTCACAGAGCTTTGCCCAGCAATTCTTGCATCAACATCATAATTTCAGGCTGAAGTATTGCATATCTTTTAGAAAAACATCCAACTGTGATTTAAAGACTGCAAGTCTTGAAGAATTCACCACATCCCCTAAGCAAGCTGTTCCCATGATCAATTGCCTTCATTCTTCATGTATACCTCATATGCACATGGGAACTGAAAACACAAAGGGTGAGGAGCCAAGTTTCGGTCCTCTGGCAGGAGTGAAGAATGAACCTCTTGTCAGTTTTATGAGGTTATTATAACTGTACAAGAAGCTATACTATCTTTCTGGAAGATCTTGTGCAGAATTTAGCACAAGAAGAACATTTTTCCTTGCTTTGTGAGAACTTTTCAGACTGTGTTTCCTTCTAAAGACTAAAATGGACTTGACAAGTTGAATGATTTTTGCACAAGGTACATCTGCAACAGTCACCATGATATTAACAATTCTGTGACTCTTTTCTGGCCACCACACTGGCTTGCCTGCCAAGCAGCTGGGGGTGAAAAGACAGCTCCTGAAGTTAAAAGAGACTACAATGATATCAAAGAGCTACAGCTCTGGTTCCTCCAGAATAACCCAGACAGAGGATGTGCCACTGACATGAAACCAAAGCGAATTTGCCTTGCAATCTGACAATTGTCAGGCTAAGGATCAGAGAAGTGGAAGTTGCTTGATGCAGCAACTGGTATTTCAAAGACCGAGGAAGAAAGGTTTAGTAGAAGTCCTTTAAAAATAAAACATAAAGGGTTCATGAAACAGAAACACCAATACAATTAATCAACTGGAATTTCTCATTCCATTGGTTTTAAATGAGATGAGAAATTCCTTGAAATGGACCTTTTGTCTTAAGAATTTTTCATTCAACAATTTAGTTTCTGGAAGAAAAAAAAAATACTCCAGAAATTCCAAATCAGTTCCAGTAAACTTTTACCCAAGCTGAAACCCACACCAGGTACATCTCAAATTTTGCTATAGCTGTAGTCACAGCCCTGTGTGTAACAGAGAGAACACCTTCAGGAGAACATCTCACCTTCAGATGGTATTGCTCATGAACTACACCTCTGCAACCAAGAGGAAAAGGAGAGCTGCTGCTGTGAACTCATGGCAATGGTGGGACAGGGCTGCTCACAGCCCAGCTGTGCAGCAGCTGTGGGCAGGAAGGAAGCAATGAGCAGTAAGGGACACCTTTTTGGGGGGAAGTAAGTGTTGCATGTCTTTTGTTTTCTTAACTTGGAATGAAGTCCAAAACAAGCGCTTAGGTATGCTGTCATCTGTTCCTCCCTTGAAGAGGACCTCAACCCTTTACCGTCACTGAGATCTAAGGAGACAATTGTCATTGTGCTCTTTCTATAATGCCAGGTTTTCTCCAATGTAAATCTTACCTCCCACACAGAGCACGTATTCTCCTTCAAGTTTTTTCCACCTGGAGGAATCAGACCACTCAAGAGTTTTTCTATGGAGAAGACGTTCAGCAGACCCTCATCTGCTAGTTCACTTCATCCAGCAGAGACAAAGGTCCATTACCTTTTTTCAGTGAGCTCAAAAGAGGCCAACTGGCCCAAGGAGGCACAGCCTTCCTCCTCCTCATGCCAATATTTGATAGGAAGGACAGCATTTTATTTGAGTCACCACAGTTTTCAAGGACTTATTTTTACCCTTTCTTGGTCAAATACATAGAAAATAGATCTGCAGAAAATGTGAGCTTGTTGTTGGAAACTGACCTCTGGAGTGACCCCTTCACGACTCTAGTCTTCAAGTGAACACGAGAAGGACTTCACCTTCAATCACTGCTAACTGTGGCCTCATAACTATATTTACCTGCATCAGTTTAGCTGCTGGCCTATTTCTTAAAGTTCAACTCTATAAAACCCCAGATTATTAGACACAAGCAAGAATTAGACTTCAAAGACCTTTAGACTGTCACACGGAATTAGCATACCGAATCACAATTAAACCATGATTGGCATTTTATAGCACTAGTTCTTTGAGGACAGCAAAGCTAATTTTTACCAATAGACTTCGAGAAAAAAAAGACTCCATTATTTAAAGGTACCTCTAATTTCTATACCATTCAAGTTATTCTCAGGAGGTATGAAACATGTAATTTTGAACATAAAGTTACTTTCTCATTATTTCGTTATCCCTAAGGTATTTTTGGCAATGAGTGTTTGGAAGGTGAATTTAAAAAGAGAAAAAATACAGAATAAAGTTGTCAGTGCACAACTGGAATTATGGCTATGCATCCTTTAATCATGTGTCCCACTCAAACCGTGCAACTCTGAGTTCCCATGGCCCGCAGCTGAATCTCCCACCGTGGGCATTAAATGCTGTAATATGTTTAATTAATTCACTAAAATGCACGAAGGTCCTTGGACACCACAGTGACTGGTGCCAAGTAAGTGTTTATAGTTATAGCAACTGTTAATAAAACATCGTGCACTTCAGGTTTAGAAGTTGATATGGAAGAGCTGAGGGGCTCTGGGGCTTTGAGGTCATTCGTATCTTCTGCCTCCTTACAGCTGAGGAGACTGAATTTTTGTCAAGCCAGTGCCTTGAGTCCCTTCTGTACTCTCCCAACTCTCTGTAGCTGCCAAATTTCCACAAGCACACACTAACAGGTGTGGTCCTCTTGGAAACGCAGCACTTGGAAGCTAGTGAAACACACCCAACAGGTCCTGGCTGTGGCATGACCAGGGCAGGTGTCCCACCAGGTGCCCATCATGTCCAGGCCACCCAGCCTGGTTAGCTTACACAGCACTATAGTCATTCTCAGCCTGTTTTTCCCTTAATCTGTCAAAGATATAACCTCATACTCTCAATTCACCTTCATTCTACCTTCAGAGCTGTCAGCTGGATCTATGGGGGATTTCCATTCCAGTAACTGTCAGCTCAGGCAGCCTTTCTTGTCTCCCAAGTACATCAGAAAAGCCCTGCCTTCCCTGATAGTTTTGCAAGGAGATGGATAGATGGATAACCTGACAGACTGAGGGAGGAACAAAGGAAGATTTAGGGAGATTTCCCCAAATGAGCTACAACTAGGCCAAATTTCAGCAAATATCTTATGTTTCCTTCAACCTAAGCAATCCCATCGGGTGCTTAAGCTTAAAGCTCTTATCTGAAAAACCAGGAGGGTCTCCAGGGTACCAAAAAAAGGGGTTACTGACTGCAATGCCTTCACATGTAGCCTGTTGACCTAAGTCTAAGAAGCTCTCTCACATACTCACAGTACATAAAGCTTTTCCTTCCAACACTTTCCAAACACAGTGCTGTTCAGCAGGATATAAGTGTGAGAAGTTATGTGCAGCACATGGAAGAAAACGAGGTCATTTCCCTTCTGCCTGATTCCTCCCTCTTTTACTTTTAGGGAAGAAGATTCCAGCAAAAAAATTCATTTTTCTGAAAAAAGATTAGGCAACTTCAGTAAATTCTGAAGCAAAACCAGCTCTTTATGTTCACTCAAACAATTAATTATCGGCTTTAAATATAGATGACTTAACAAATTAAAGTGATGAATGTGAAAATTACTTGGTTTAAAACTGACAATTGGAAATGCAGCATTTTTCAAAGTCAGAAATTTAAAATGAAAGAGTTTTTTAAGAAAAATCTTGCAATTTCTATTTTCTCAAAAGGAACTATACTGCATACCCAAACCCAAGAGTGATACTTTATCAGAAGGCATGTGAGATATTTCAATGAAAGGAGTGGTGGTAGAAAGAGCAGTGTATTGTTTACATTTTATTGGGTCCCATCAGCCCACAAAGAGCAGAAACAGCTTCAAAACAAAGATGCAGTTCTCCTTTATTTTTGGTTGCTGAGTTTATTTTTTATAAGCTGTTGTGTCACCTCCATGTATGTTGCTTTTTACAACATATCCATTACTAGGACAGTATAGCACTCTTTAGGCACTTTAAAAGTGACTAGAGAGAAAAACCTGCACATATGTTGTCTAAAAAACTACAAAATCACCATTACAAATGGACTTTAAAAGCAGAGGCAACTTTGGCTTTTATTTCAGTACAAAAGTGAATCCTTCTGCAACTTTTCCCTCCCCTCATTTGAACACTGGTCAGTCATTGACGGGAAACGAAACCCATTGATGGGAATGAAACCCATGGGAGTGAAGATAGGATTTAGGATCTATGCATGTCTCTGCTCAGAAGGTGTGTAAGAAAGAGAGAAAACACCAAACTGCTAAAGCTGGGCTGTTTGTACGGGTTTATTGTACCTCCTGGGGCCAAGCACAGGCAGTGAGCTAGCCCACTGTTTCCTGAGGTAAAGAGATCTGGGAAGATCTGCCACTAAAGATGGTCCCAGAGACAAAAAAGAATGCATGTTGATAAAAGCAAGGAAATGATAAGGAAAAAAATGAAAGGAAAATGGAGAACAGAGTGGAACAGAGAGAGAACGGAGGGAGAAAGAACCACTCTGCCCTACAAGAGCAGCTTTGTGATTCCTCCAGTAATGTTACTCTGTTTTGTTTATCATGAAAAGATCCCATTAATGCTTCAGCCCCATCAAACAGCAGACCAAGTTCATGAATGGCACCTATCAGAGCCCAGGGTAAATCCAATGATTAGAGGGAATTTGCCAAAGGGCCTTTGTAGCTGAGAAAAATGCCTACTCCAGAGAGGAATGCAGAAAATTCCTGGGAGGACAAGCCCTCCTTTGTTGGCAGTCCAGCGGTATTCTGGAGCAAATAAAGGCACACAAAAAATGGGATCTTAGATGCAATGAATATTTGAAGAAATGTTCAAAGACCTCCTTGAAACATTCACACCTCCCCCCTTTTCCCAACTGTACTAATTCTGTTTAGGATGACTGAACGGGCTATACTCAAAACACTACTACTTTAGGATTACATAATAGAAATGTCTCTCGACAGCAACAGCTTCACTTAGTTAGTTTTTTCTACTGCTTTCTCCACAGTTAAAACTTTTATTGACACAAGCTTTTAGGGGCCAAATTCCCAGCCAGTGCAAATTGCTACAGATCCACTGCAATAAAAGGATCTCTGCTGGCTTACGGCAGTACAGAATCTGACCTCAGATTTAGCCTGTAAAATAGAATAAATGCACCCAAACACCAGAATGGGCCTACAGTCAGTGGAGAAGGTACATGGATTCCTCCTCTCTGATTCATCCCATCTTGTGGGATGTCCCAGGTCCGTGCCAAACAAATTTGCATCACCTGTAAGCTATGCAGGGGCAGCTAAGACTGGGCTGCGGATCGAAAGATTTGCTTGGATAGATTCATTTTAAGAGTATAAACACATCCTGACAGAAATTAAATCCACAAGATCAGACAGGACAAGCATTCACTTAGCAACTGAAAGGGATATGACATGTGGGTGTTGATTCATTTCAGACTCACCCAGTGGATGCTTTTTACTTCTCTTAAGTTAATAACTTGTTCATAAGAAACACATTTAAACCAGCAAAATTATACAGAGATCCAAAGAACTCCGCCAAATATCAGAAAAATTATATTAAAGCTGCAAATTGTTATATAACATTTGTCTGTATTTGCTCACCATGACCTTTTCAACTACATTACAGCAACACAGTTTTTGTATTAAAATAGCCCCAAACCATACTAGATGTACAGAGACAACATTCTGTCTGCCACAGGCAAGGTTCTAATCTCACTTACATCAGTGTAAATCCAGCATATTTCCAACAATTTTACTGAACACCAGTGAAAGTGAGATCAGAATTTGGCCCTATGCCTCCTTCAGTCTGTTTTCCTCCAGAGAAAACAAAACCATTTTTTGTTATTTCTTTGGTGTGAAAAATCAGATAGAAATTTTATGGCTGATTTAAAAGACCTTATCTGCTTCTGAAATCTTGAATTGCATAAACTGCATGTAATCCTCACATAAACACATTCAACAAACACAATTTCCTCCCTCCTCACTTCCTATGCTCTGAACAATCTTAATGCCTTTTTTTCTTCACAATGTGCACTTAAACACAATATGCTTCCTCATAAACATTGTTAATTACTTTTATTTTATGTCCTGCATTAAAGAATTTGCTGTGATGATGGAGGAGTGAAGGAATATTCATGTAGATGGAAGTGGGCTCTGTAGGTGGGCATATGTTGCATCTGTTTGTGTGTGTGCATCTGAAACCTAAGAAAAGTATTATTTTTAAGTAAAAGTATATAAGGCTCTGGAGGCTGATACTCTGACGTTTTTCAAAATGGGAGCGAACTGTTTGCGAAGGTGTTTCCTCTATTGCTCTGCAAGTGCTGTTCATTTTCCTCTTTATTTTAAATGATCTTTTGCTGGTCCAAGGGGGTTTATATCCATATGGCAGTGCAGTGGCAGCGAAGGGACAAAGATCTGGGTGTACAAAGCAAGCCGGTCTGTGCAGAGCACCACCGCGTTCTGCAGTCGTGTGTAAAAAAAAGCAGTGATGTTAGAACAGCTCCTCTCCTTTGTTTTTTAATGAATGAAAGCAACCAAAGCTTTTTGCTAACCCTAGATTCTGCTTTCTCCTGAATATCCCCCCAAGGGAGGTGGTTAGGGAGCTCTAGCTTACCTCAACATCAGTGGGAACACTGCCACTGTAACTGACTGCAAACTTGGGACAGTATTTCCTTAGCTGGTAGGAAAGGGAGTGCTGGAGTCTCTCACCCTCATTCATGCTGGCCTATTTTCTTCAATGGAATTCCTTTGAGAGTAGGATACCACACTGCTCGCATGGGTGAGCTGCTCTGAGAATGGGGCCTCGAGAACAAAAAAAGCTTACAGGCAGACAGGCTGGAAGGGCTGTTCCACCCACTCCACCCCAGGCCCAGCCTTAATGAAGACACTGAGTGAAACAACAGATCTGAAGATACATCATTCCTCCAGCAAAGGTATACAACACCTACAGCGACAATTAAATGCAATGGGAAGTGCAGCTATTCAGCACCTTCCAAGGTTAGACAGTTGGCTATAGTAAAAAAAGAAACAGATAGTCTTCCCAGCATAGTCCTCTAATCGCCACCAGCTGCGTAAATCCTAGGAGCATCTTCTGCAAAATAAGTATCAGCTTAGAAAACTGGTCATTGGAGAAGTATGCAAAGCCTGCAGAAGACAGACGCACACGTGTGCGCACTACCCTCCTCCTGCAACCTTGATTTATCGAGCCTCTGCCTAGCAGATGGCTGACATTTTAAAGTAGCCTCCTAAAACTACAGATCTGTTTATTTGATTGTTTGTTTTCCACCAAACGGACCGTAACAACTTCAGCCATAACCCATTAAAATCCAGGCTAGTAGGGTAAATGACTGTCACTGGAAGCCTGACTTGTCACGCTGCCACAGAGCAGTATGAAGCCCTGGGCTCTTCCTCTGAAGCCAGGGTGACATCATCTCACACATGCTCCTTTTACTAGCTGGTGTTTTGAGCTCCCTTCAAAAAAAGTCCACGAACAAGGACATAGAGATTTGCTCATTGTTCTGCACCGTCAGGGTCCCTACCCCTGGGAGAAGTTCCTTCTCTACCACAGACTTCCTCTGTGTCTTTGGGAAGACACACACACAGGCATTTAAAGATATGTTAGGAACCTAAAGGCATAGACAGATGTTTGCAGTAGTATGTCAGTCCAAAAAACCTGTGTTAAACCTGTGCAGACACCTTGACCACTCAGATGCCCCAGCTCAGCCAGAAGCACAACCTCTGCAAAAGGGGTGACAGAGACTCAGGCAGGAACAATACGAAACCACCCTGCATGAGGTGGCTGATGGGTGAATCATGGCAAACACAGACAACAATATGCCAGTGATTTTTGCTCTAAAGTTAAGAATAAAGATGGACTGTTTAAAGAGAGATTTGGTTCAGAAGATTTTGAACTCTCCTTTCAATCAAAGATGGAGCTATTTACCACTGCAAACAACTATTAAGTCCTAAGCCATTAAATCCTGTAGTGAAACATGAATTGAAGCAAGAAATAACTGGCCGGCCTAGATTCAGAAGCTGGTACAGGTGAAAAGAGAACTGCATAGGCACCCTGGAGGCATTTTTGTACCCCATGATTTCTGGGATTGGTTCAATTTCTTTGATAGTCTCTTTAAGGAGTTAGGTTCTGCTCATGTCCACGCTTCTTCTCCAGTCTTTTGGCAAAGCAACCAGAGCCCACAGCAACAAGTTAAATAGAAAGGATGTTTTTTCAACAAACAAGAAGCAAAAACATTTACAGAGGAGAGAGGAATGGGCAAGATGTCACTGCCTCTTTCTGGTTACAGCTCAGCATTGCCTCCTGGTTCACAATTTAGACTTAGAATTGAAAAGGAATTATTCCAATTAAAACAGTGGTGCCAAATCAGTATGAGACCATGGAGAGGACCGTGGTTTATCAGGGCAGCTTCACAATAGGGTTCTTCAAAGCCCCAAAGACACTGGCGCCACTCCTAAAACGCACTTGGAACCTCTGAAACCCTTACTGTAAACATCAGATTTTTCTTCCTCTTCTGTCATAGGGAAACAGGGGGACGGCAGAGGGGAAGGAGGATGAGATGAAGGAGTATCTGGTCCTAGAATACTCTGGCAGAGCTGAACTTGACATTGGCTTGGCTTTCATAGCTGTGGCTGGTGTTTGCACCCAGACTCATCTGCTGAGCCCAGCGCGGGAGGCAGGAGGAAGCAGTCACTGTCAGGGTCAGACAGAGGATGTGGTGATTGCCCCTCTGAGCTGCCCCAGAGTTCATCAGGATATGAATGTCTGTGCAGGAGTAGGCACTGCTTCCAAAAAGAAATCTGGACAGTGTTAATTTATCATGTCTAAGCCTGAGGCCTGAAATAACAGTTACCAGCATTTGTGTTTTTGTATACACTTTGAAAGTTCTGAGTAGCTGAAACTGGCTGGCTTTTTTCAAGAATAAAAGCACTTCTGACCTTCCTTTCAAATATCCTTTGTAAACATAGGGAGATATATAGGCACACATTTACTGGTTTTTTGTAGGGGGAAAAAATGTGAACTTAACATAAAGTGAACTGGTAAAGAGAGGGCAGGGTAGCTCCGAACACAAAAGGTCTTGCTCTGTTTCTTAAAGGTTCTCCTGTACTAACACAATTAGAAAGTTCAGCTGTAATTTCACCCCTCATTCATATAGGACCTTGTCTCACCTTCAGCAGGAAACAGGGGCTGAGTTAGGAGAGCCTGAATATAATAGACATTTGTGGCTCTGTACACTGCTGCCATCAATATAAATCTGTCATAAACACACTCAGGGAGGAAAAGGAACTTCCATATACTGTGGCCTCTACATTTTTGGATGCAAATGCAGATTTATGGTGCATGGGAAGCAATCAGCCTTCGAGCCAATGTGGGCCTCGGGAGTGTGTGGGACTGTGCAGACTGGTGTTCCTCAGCTGAACTGCACTTCCACCTCCTGATGGAAAGAGGAGCTGGGCCGAAATAAGGCTAAAGAGATGGTCTTGTTACGCTGGATTTTCACAAAAATGCGGCCTACAAAAGGAAAGCCAGAATTTTTAAGCTGTACTGGGATTGATTTATTACATGGTCTTCGAACTGCCACCCTACACTTCCATGGACTTTAAATGACCTCTTCTGTTGTTTTCATCCCTGTGTGGTATGTCAATGGGACACACATGCAACCCAGGGCTAAGGGGCTATCCCATATGGGGAAAGGTAGAAGAATCAGGCTCAAAAGTCGTCGTGATTCCCATACAACTTTGTTCACCTTTCCAGCAAACTTCTAACTCCTGATAAAAACTAGAGCCTTATCTAGAAGTCAGTTATATCAAGTGACTGGATTAAGGTGATTATTCTTCTGAACCATGGTATATCAGGAGTGTTTTTGCAAAAGGGGACCTACAAATGAAAACAGTTTTGAGCAAGTTGAAAAACAGCTCAGTGTCATTATTAATTAATGAAAAACAATTTTTCCAAGTCAGCCTAATAGAAGGCTTCCTACATGCAACCAGTAACTGATTAAGTGAGTGACTCAAGCAGTAAAATCACAGTTAGGCCTATTTTCTTCATCCTGGAAGGCCAAGTTCAATATTTTTCCTATGAGACATGCCTTACTATAAAAAGAATGTGATGTTTGAACGTGAGTATCTCTGCTCTCAGTGCTGGCACACGAAGCCTTTCCTATCCCTCCTGCCACATTTCAAGAGTGCAGGATGAATCACAATCATGTGGTTCACCTCCCTGCCAAATTCTTTTCTTCTGCTACCACTGCGAGTTCCTCCCAGACTGCTGCCAGCAGTGGCTGTCCCCTAGCCAAGACCTTGGAGGCGAGTGTCAGCGGGAGAGATGGGATTCCCTCCCTCCCTCTCTTCCTCTTTCTCCTGTGAGGATACAAGCAAGCACAGCTAGAGTTAGAGACCTGTAATCACAGGACTAGCTAACTAAATAGATGGTGGAGTAAGTCAAGAAGAAGAAAAGGAGCAAGAAGGAGGCTGAAATGGAGGGAGAGAGGGAAAGGGAGATGTGTGAGGCTGGCTGGACACTGCAACCTGCACAGCACTGTGAGGTGGCCGAGCACCACAACCTCCCACCCAGTCAGAGACACACTCTTCATCTGTCCATCCTGCAGCCATCAGGATGGACAACACTGCTTCCAACCAGGCAGAACTGTGAGGCTGCCTAACTCTATCGTGAGCTATTTTCTGTACCATCAGGACCCATTCTACAGTGAATGGGAGAGTGGGAAGAAAGGTATTAACTGAGAGGAGTCTGAGGAACATAACCGCATAGGTCATATCATTTCACTCTGCTAAAGGAGAGAAAAGAGGATATCATGTGTAATGCTGTTTTGTGTGCCAAGTTCAGGCTTACAGCTGAGACAAGAATAAATACACTTCACATGTGAAGGAGGGGGGGCACGCTGCAAGTAAAGCACATGAGCTGCTGGATGCTTCAACAAGCAGCGGACACGTACAGAAACTTGCAGATCCAAAGACAGAAGTTTTTTTTTCATTTCCAAAAGCTGTCAACCCTGTCACTGAGGGCTGAGGGTATCTTGCAAGAACAGCAAGCACCCTCAGCAAGGTGCAAGAGCATCTCTCACAGCCTCACCTGAGCTAGCCAGCCACCAGCTCAAAAATTTGTGCCTTTAACAAAGGTTTTTACCTCAGCTGCAGAGATGAATGAGAGGTTCTGTGCCCTTCTCTAGGGTCTTTGCTACTGGCACTGATTCTATGCAGAATGCATCCAGGAACTGCAGTAAAGATTGACAATACAATCCTGAAATAGGGTCTTGAGCAAAGAAAAAAAGGTAGTGCACAGCACTTGCAAGTCATCATCAGCTGAATGTACCTGCTAGCTGCTATTGAGTAACTACAGCAGAAAGAATACAGTGAGTACTCCTGGTAAAAATAAAATAATGGAAAATACATGTACTCATTAATATGGAGCTTTCAGACAAAAGAATCCTGCCTTTCAGATGCTTTTCAAATAACATGCTCGTCTTATCTAGCAGTGCAAAAATCAATGCTCATCTTAGAGAAAATATTTCCTTTTCATACGAAGAATGGCAGTGACAGCCCAGAACACTAGACATATGAGCAAAACTGGAGATTCAGGATCATAAAAGGTTTATGGCACAACTGAAAGCATCTCTACCGGGCCTTAGAGATTACTAGCTTGCTTCTAAACGATTGGAAAATGATCAAGATGAATGTTTGGCCACAGGAAAAGATTTACTAATCTTGGATGTTTTTACTTGCTTTAAGGTAATGAAAATGTTCTAGTTCAATAATGCTGAACTAGCTACATATTTTTTCCAAATCATTCTGCTCTGATTCTTACATACAAGAACTGTCTCTTTGATGGCACTACACTGATTTACACAGAGCAGAAACCTTGAACTTTTACAGCTTACCTTGTGCCATAAAGAATTTGAGACTTAAAATGTATACAGTAAATCTAGACTTATATTATTCTCCCAGGTTTATTCATTGTCCATAAAAGCAAGGAAGGAAAAGCACACCAAAGGATATTAAACTCTGGAATCTCTGAGCTCCAGTGTTTTGTTCTGTGTATGCAGCATTCCCACACCCAGATACCCTTGGCTCAGGGACATCCCATAAGTGAATGTCCACCTTCCCCAGCCATTGCAGCTATGCTGACAATCCCCTTTTTTCTAAGCCTGTTCCCATACCATAATCTTTTAAATTAAATTTAATACCCAAATCACATACCCATATCTTAAACTTTCCCTGACAAATGTTTCTCAGGTAGATTTTTACAACCAACCGACTGCCTCTGGGTCAGTTCAAAACAGGAATTGCAGGCACACAGTTGAGTTACTGACCACATGTTGGCTCACTGATAGCAGTTTAAGTGATGCCGTTTGCCTTCCATCTGCAGCAAGCTAACCTCACACATGTGGCTGGCTACTGCAGGTCAGCCAACAGGCAAAACCAACCCTAGCTTCCACTCCTTTGGTGAGTTTTCTCTATGAAATAACACATAGAAATAATTACAGCTCCAACTGGCTTTGCAGAGAAAAGATACTGAATAAGAACATGTGAAACGCCCGAGGTCAACTCTTGCTTTTTTTCTGTAACATGAGCAGCCCATTGACTAGATTTTCCATTTTCAAAGTATTCCTTAGTACGGACCCGAGGCAGAAACCGCTGGCTCACCACATAAGAAAAAGGACAATCTTTGACAAAACGTGCTGTTAGTTTCTGAAACACCTTCACAATAATCTTTTCTCCCAGCTAAGGGATAAAACTTTTCAAAATGCATTGTTTTTCTTGCAAACAATAGGAAAATATAGTATGTGTTTTATAATAAAATATAAACTCCTGAAACACACTTATAGGTAACAGAAACAGTGAAGTCTATCAGGCAGGGAATGTAGCATCAGAATATGCCACCAATTCGCTTTCTGCTGCCTAATTTCCTACATGGAACAACAGCATTCTCCTTTATACAATGCCCAAAACATTTACACGTTAGAAATATGGTACATGCAGAAGATATTCAATTTTTCACTTCTGTAAAAAGTACTTCCCCAATGAAAGCTCCAGAGGACCAAAACCAAAAATATCAGTGAACTCAGAAGAAAAGGAAACTATTTAAGATGTGGGTCAGTCCATTTAAAATAAATTACTATTAACTTTCCCTAACTACATTACTTTATCCTAATCTAGACTTTTCACAAAGCTGAAATCATTGTTACCTCTGTCTTAAAGGGAGAAAGCAGTATTTGTTGGTACCAATAAATTCTGGAAATAAAAGTTCCGACTACAACAAGATCATACTATTCATGTTAGAAATACTCCCTTCTATCATTCTTAATAGCAAGTTGCTTGAAAACATAATAGACTGATCTGAGTCTTTGAACTAAAGCTAATCAGTGGTTCTACAGGGTTAGCACAGCACCTTGGGTATACCTTGACTCCCATAGTCATCACATAATTTGGTAGTTCAGAATGAGTGGGTGAAAGAAAAATTGAAAGATTATTTTTCAGCGAGACGCCCAGAGCAGAATTCAGTTCCAGTATCAGGAGATCCTACTAGCAATGGGGAAGGCTAGGACAAGCCTGTTTCTATCAGCGTGTATCCTTTCAAATCAACACATCCCAAAATGATGACTACCTTGACAAAAGGCTTTGTGGTAGGAATTGCCTGCATATTTCCAGCTCACATTCAGCATCCCAAATGTCATTTCTTGGCTACTTCTCTGGAGGATGTTTTCAATTACTTGGCTGTTTTTCTTGCTTCCCTACCCCCTCTATTTCTCCCAACTATTATTCAGACCCTGTAAAACTATTTCTGTTGAGGCTGTAACTTTGCCATGAGACACGTAAGTATATTTGCACATGCAAGTTAATGACTCAGATTCTCTCATTACAGGCTGTTTATAAGATGCTTTTACCATTTCCTGGTCAGAAGAAATATCTGGTTTTTTGCTGTACCAAAGCTCAATTAAACCATCTAATCAACTTGATCAGTTCAGATTGAATTCATTCATCTCCCCCTACATTTGAGTAGTAAGCATCTCAGGGTTTCTCTTCTGGTGTCTTTTGTTTGTTTGTTTGTTTGTTTTGCTGTGTGTGGGTTTTTTTGTCTAACAAAATAGCTTTTCAAGTTTAGTGAAACATATGCCACTTTTGCTTTGGGCATTAAATAAATTTAATGCCTTTACTGCAACTGAAGTGGAAGGGAAGGTCTGGGACATTGCTCCAAAACTATTCAATGAACTTATTCGTTAGCACACACAGCTGAAGTGATGGGGTTGCTTTGTGCTTTGTTTTGTTGCTGGATCCACTACAAATACAAGCCATTGGCAGCTCAGTCAGCAACATATGAGAAGGGGCTTCCTCTCCCGCTGTAGTGTTCCTGGCTGTTTGAGCATGAATAGAAAAGGTGGATGGATGCCAATTGGCAAAACAGATACAAATAGCAGTGCATGATTCTAATATAAGCAGCAAAAAGACCAAGCACAAAACATTTCTCTCTCTCCCATTGACTAAGGCTCCTTTTGGCAAACAGCAGCAGGCTTTTGCATGCTTATTTCCCTCTGGTCCGGGAAGATAGCTTTAATTATGTAGCCATGCAAGGTAATACTGTACAGCCTCTGGCACTGTTCATTTACTAGGGTAATAAATAGAGGGCTAAAGGACTGATCAGCTGCTAGTCAGCTCACAGACACTCTCCACCTCCATTTTCAAATGAAATTCCACATAAGAGGCATAACTGGACGACTACTCACACCAACTTACGTGCACTGCAGAAACGCATGGGGAAGGGTGTGTACCTACAGGGAAAGGAAATGTGTCAACAGTAGTGACACAGTAATCCCTGCATATTTATGAAAGGCAAGTTCACTAGGATTCACATCCTTTCTTCATCAACAGATCTTCATTAACAACTGCACGGAACTTGTACAGAGTAGGGCAGAGGGTGGACAGTATTATTTTAACAGTTTCCTTTCTTTCCTTCTCTTTTTGAGTGTCCCGCAGGATATTGGTAGCTAAAAAGTAATGCAGACCAAGGCTGAATTTTTAACCACTTTGCAATAAATACTTGCAGGGGTTTTTTTTCATAAGCTGTTCTTAAGATTATGATTGTTATTATTTTTATGACTGTGAGTATGACTATGACTATTACTGTTTGCTTTTAAGGATTCTCTGCCCACCCCAACATTTACACTGGGACCAACCAAAGCAAGATGGCTAATTCAGGGACTCGATCTCTGCTTGTTCTGGAACAGGCTACTTCTGATTTTATTTGATTCCATTCACTTCAGTTTTAGAAAAACTAGTCAAGAGTCAATCCCTACCAGCTCTCTCCATGCCTCTCATGACTTTGTACTCTTCTAAATCTCTTCCAGGCTGAAGAGTCCCAGCTTACTCAGTCATTCCTCACAGGGCACCCACTTATATGGCAGCATCCTTGGTTACCCCTTGGGCTGCCTCCTGTTCTACCACTCACTTTCTAGGATGAGCAGACTGGAACCACATGCCTTATTTCTAACAAGAAGCAGAACAGTTTACAGACTCCAACCTACCTTCAACTTGCATGCAATAATTTGTTGGGGAGCTCAATACACAGGGAGTCTAATCATAGGAAATGGTACCCTACAGCAACAGAAGTGGCACCACCTTAATAAAAAGTTTTCTCTGGAAGACAAGACAAATTCAAATACACATCTCTACTACTACCTTGTTGTAGTGGAAATTACTTCAAAGAAATAGTTGGCTAACAAAAAAGGCCTCACTACACGTATAGAAATCCCATGCTTTTTGCTTGGCTGTGTGGGCAGGTGGGGAAGAAGGATCAGGGTGGACTAACAGAGGGAAGAATGGTGTGTTTTGTTCATAACTTGAGTGATTTGGAAGTGTGTGTTTTCCTGTGGGAAGTCCCTAGCTGTATCTCTAGTGATCTAAAATCAGTGTCAAAGGTTTGTGAATGGGTTACAGAATCAGCAGTGGCACCTCCCATTGTTAGCTGTCTACATTTTTTATAACCACTTGCATACTTTTGGTCAACCACTGTAAAATAAACAGTCCTTCCCAAATGTTTTTGTTTTCTTTGACAGCACAGCAATAATTCACATGGAATGCTGCAGAATATAAAAGCACTTTAAAGCTGTTGTAAAGCTGCATTTTTATGATTTATGCTTGAGTGGTTTTCAAGCAAAAAAGATGCCAGAGCTACAAAAGTGTACGAAATTAGAAGATGTATCATGTGTGCATGTACATGATATAGATGTGTGTGTGTGTGGGCTCAAATGGGAGATACTATTTTAAATAATTCTCATTTTCTGGGGAAGATCTGATAATATTCCCGTGTCTTTGAAAAATGGCTCAATGCCAACAGCTAGAATAACTTCGGCAACTACCAAAACTGGATTAAGATGACCAAAATGAGTCTCTTTCAACATGAACTCTTAGGACCTCATGCTTACTGTACCCCTTGAGTAGAAAAACACTCTCCTAACTGGTCATTCCATCTGAACTGAAGAAACGTTTCACAGATGGATCATTATATGACTGCAAATGCAACTGGGAATTATACTCCAGGCTAGAGCAGAAACCTGTGAAAATGACACCAGTGTCTGTTATAGTGCACTAGCAAGGAGCGAGTCTGCATGACCACAGATGTTTCTGTTCACCCAGTATCACCCTATTTATCTCTCTCATCTTTCTGAAAACTCCTGTCTCCAGCCTGCACAACAGAGACCCTAAATTGTGCTGTAGGAGGAACAGGAATAAGCTGTATGTTAAGTTTGCTCTTGAAGGCTCAGAGGTTATCAGTTTGGCCATCACACCTGCATTCCTGACAAACAGCTGGAGACCCAGAGAGGCCTGGCCCAGCTGAGTGCTTCTCCAGCAGAGAGCAGTGATACACTGTCAGTGAGCTCAGTCCTGGAAAGCAGGGCAGCTTCCAAGCTGGAGAAAAGGCAAAGCTCAAAGCTGGCAAGCTTGCCAATGTGACTGTCAGCGGAGCTGGACTTGGAGAAAAAGATGACAGTGTGGGGTCATCTGAAGAGAAAATCATTAAGAGCACCTACAAAGGCAGTACCTGAGCCAGCAGCCCTCACTTCAGGAGGAATACTCACATGAGATCAGAGATGCAATCCTTGCAGCATTTTGCACTGTAAGCTCAATGCAGGGCGCATTTGCACCACAAACTCCATCCACCTTCAAATTACTGTCAAATACTCTCTGGCAACCATTGTTAAAGTTGCATATACCTGTTCAAGTGACATCAAGAAGAAGATGCCAGGCTGCCAAGAGAAGAGCACCTCTTTATTAGACCTGCCAATACTGACTTAAAAAACCCAACCAGCTTGTTTTAATCTTTGTCCTGTATCAAGCTGCTTCATGTATTACAAAGATTGGCTTACACATATACACAGGCACTTCTCCATTTACACCTCGTGTGTATTTTATCCTTGTGTATATTCTCTGTATAGCCACTACTAGTAATAAAGTCAAAATGTGAACCCCTCTTAGGCAATAAAAGGTACTGAATGTTAAATTATAGAATTCATTGCTGTGGTCTAAGCAACAGGTAGATGATGGCCTTACATATCCCAACCCCAAATGAACTGATCTGTACCCCTAGAAAAAGGTTTTCCTAGGTAGAAAGGTTTTCCTCTGTCCCATGTGCTAGTAAAATAAATGTTTGGCTTTTCATCTAAAGATACCAAAATATTTCATAAAGTGAAGGACTGGAGTTACCATTTCTATTTTACACATGATGAAAACTAAAGCACACAAATACACTGGACTAAGGACTTGAAGCTGGGCAGGCAGGCTTTGCACTGTACACTGATGCTTCCCAACCTGCTTGTAACCAGGACACCTTGCCACTGCTTTTTTACCTATCATATGATCTCGGCTTTCTGCCACTGCCACCTCAACATCCCTCACCACATTACTCTTACCCTTCTGTCCTGTCAACATCAACTTGCTCTGTCCCCCCTGTTTGATGCCTCATTTCTCCCCCACCCTTCTGTGAGAGCAGCATTGGTGGGGATGCTCATATTCAGTGCTCCCCACAGTGCCCTGACTAGTAAGAGCCACCTCCTTGGGTGACAGAAGATGATTTAAATCGTAACTCATCTCTTCAGGCTTTGTGTCCACATGTAGACGCAAGTCTGCTCTTAAGAGTGAAAAAAACCACACAGAGCATCCAACATATCACAGAAATTGTATTCTCTGAAAAGCATTGTTAGCTCAGCCTTAATATTTGAGTTATAACAGTTTACAGTATGGGTGTGGCTGGAAGGGACCACAGTGGGTCATCTGGTCCAAACTCCCTGCTCAAGCAGAGCACATGGCACAGGACTGCCTCCAGACAGTTCTTGAATATCTCCAGTAAGGGAACCTCCACAACATCTCTGGGCAACCTCTTCCAGGGCTCGGTCACCAGCACAGTAAAGAAATTCTTTCTCACGTTCAGCTGGAACTTCCTGTGCGTCAGTCTCTGCCCATTGCCTCTTGCCCTATTGCTGGGCACTGATGACAAGAGCCTGGCTCCATCTTTTTGGCACCCTCCCTTCAGATACTCATAGACATTGATGAGGTCCCTTCTTAGTCATCTCTTTTCGAGGCTGAACAGGCCCAGCTTCCTCAGCCTTTCCTTATAAGAGAGATGTTCCTGCAGCAGCTTTCTTCATCAGCCTACGCTGTGCTGCCAAGTGGCATGTTTTATCTATGGATCACTCCAGATGGTCCTGTAGATCATCACAGCAGTAGCCTAAGTGGTAAGAAAAATAACCATGAAAGCAAAAACTAAGGACTTTATTGGAAAGACTTTTTGCCACACATTGACCCTATGTGCTCCCCTTGCAGGCAACGTCTTTGTTTCTGTCTGAATTTAAAAATGATAAAAACCTCTCTAATTGTCATCAGTGTCCTGAAATTAAGTTTGGCCCCACCTAAAAAGGTAAAGAGCAATTTAAAAAAAATTGTTATATTATTATTACAAAGAGAGTTGATATTATTTCAAGGACAGCCTCTGTAGAGCTTTCTGGTATCCTCTCAACAAGAGAGCTTTAGGAGGCTTCACAGGTACCTGTGAAGTAAAACACTCCTCTGTGCACATAGCAGGAAAAAAGGTTTGAAGCAGATGGTTGTCTGCTCTAGAAAAATTCTGGGTTTAATTGGTACTTTCTGTAGCTCGCTGCTCATCAGTACCAATACAGTTCATACTGGCACATCCTTGTAAGTCTCAAGCTCTTGTGGTGACATTTTCTCCTTTCAGGATAAGCAAGAAAACAAATCTTTTTCACCATGTTGAGGACATTTGAAGGAAATCACCCAAGTTCAGCTAGAGTTTTATTTCAGGATAGTGACCCTCAGGACAGTGATGAGATACTCTGTCTGTGACAGTGCTTGTTACAAAGCCTGTAAGAAGCAAAGAAATGCTCTCAACAACCACAACATGTTCCACCTTCAAGGAATGGTTCTGGAACCAAGAACTCAGTTCACCTTCCTAAGTTGAGCATTCAAGGATAAAGTGGAGGAAGAAGGATCGGGGTGGTATATTTCCCAAATGGCACATACAGAGCAAGGTGATTTTTGGAGGACTGGCTCTTCTCCTGGAGCAGGTCCCAGCGGAGGGCTATGAAAATGATTAAGGGACTGAAGCATCTGTCTTAGGAGGGTAGGCTGAGGGAGCTGGGCCTGTTCAGCCTTGAGAAGAGACAACTGAGAGGGGACCTCATCAGTGCCTATCAGTATCTGAAGTGAGGGAGCAAAGAGGATGGAGCCGGGCTCTTCTTGGTGGTGCTGAGCAATAGGACAAGAGACAACGGGCAGAAACTGATGCACAGAAGTTCCAGCTGAACATGAGAAAGAACTTCTTTACTGTGCAGGTGACCAAGCACTGGAACAGATTGCCCTCACTGGAGATACTCAAGAACTGTTTGGATGCAATCCTGT
>QWTY01011932.1:8000-26391 GCA_008033365.1 Pseudorectes ferrugineus
ACCCCCAACAAATTATGCAATTCTGAATAATTCACACTGTGGATATAAAAGTCACTATGAACATCAAAATAATATTTTCCCCATTCTACTCAGAGCATAGCATGGAAATTTTAAAGTCAAACTAATACTATTTTAACACCTAACAGAAAAAACTCCTGAGAAAATAAACAGAGTTTTCCAAATATATAGAAATTCCTCCTAAAATTAACAGTTCTGAAAGGCAAATATACAAACACAGGACAAAAATATTGCAGTTAATTATAACTTCATTTGTTTTTAATGTAAATAAACATACAACACTGTTCTGCCATAAAGGGCAGTTTTAATAAAATAGTTTATATATCACATAGTTCTTCACTGCTAAAGACTTTTGACTTTCTATCTAGATGTGTAGCAAAGGCACAGTGCATAGCAGATCAATATCAGTTTATGATCTCTCTAACGATGTTTATTCTATTTTATATTTTAAGTTAAATTTGCATTGTAAATTTGCCCGTTGTCCGTTTTAAGATCTCTGATCCAACTTTAGCTGATTGAGTTCTGCATCACAAAACACTTCACAAATTGATTTACTTTGCTTCTAAGACAGTTTTTGCTTATGTTCAATCATTTCTGCTTCTGTTAAATTTGAAATAATTGATATTCTAATTACATTTCAATGAAAACTTTAAAACTCCTAATTCAGAGACTACTGAATTTTGAAGCAATGGAGCCTAGAGAGCTAACTATTAATAAGGCCAAGTGGTTTTGGAAGGATGTGTGAAGCACATGAAGCCAGATGAACTTATCAGTAGTTCTTAATGCAGCATGAGTCAGAGGATAGTTTGTGGTTGTGTAGGAGGCATTAGTGCTGTGGTCTGGAAATGGGAAAATTATTGCATTGAACAGCAGCTGACAAAGAAATTCTTCATACTTCCATCAGGGCAAGACAGAAAAGGGTAAGATTATCATTATGGGCAATGACAATAGAAAGTTATAACCAAGTAGTAATGGTACATCATGTATCACCACAGATATGAGAGTGTAATAGGAAGAAAGTTTGGTGCAGTGTCTGTACAGGGAGCCTAAATTATACCCATTAAGTTCAACACAGCACTGGACCTGGAAGACATCTTGCATGTAAATTATCACTAATTTATTTTGCCAGATTGGGAACAAGACAGGAATACACTTCAGATTTGAGAAGTCTTAAGTTCTAGACATACAGATATTAATGGAATTCATATTTTTAACCCAATATTTGTCTGTTGTCCTTGTCTTAGCTTTTCTGTTTATACATCCTCATTATAATGCTCCATGGAGTCAAGTATGGCTGAAAAACAACAGACAAAGAACTTTAAGGCAGATATGTGGATGACATGACAAAACCTGAATTTCCTGGCCAGAATAATTCCTTAAACTCCTTTTCTGTAAATTGATACTTTATTCATACTTTAAAAAAATCCCATCACAGATGAGTAACTCCTGTACTGATGGCTTTAACAGAACAGAAAAGAACTGAAGGACTGAAGACAGGTCTGGAAAAAGATGAAGTGAACAAATGTATCCATACCTCAAGTGACCAAAGGTAAACACATACCCGGACAAATCAGAAAAAGACAATGCACATCATATGAAGAAAAAAGGAATTTTTCCAATACTTCTTCCAACACCTTTATAAATTAAAGTCATTCAATTCTTCCTTTCAATGTGCTAAAGACTAGAAACATATCCTTTCTCTGTATACATTTCTTTGCAAAAGTTAATAGTTTAAAACAAAGGAAAGAAGGATTGCAGGAATTATTTCTGCTGTTTTGCTGCTGTTAGATACATGGCTGGCAACTGGTGAAATATCACAGTTGTTTAATGTGTTTTGAGTGGGATGAAAAGTTAAAGATGCACCTCCATACAGCCCTGTCCAATGGACAGTCCCAGTGCACTGGTCTCTCTACGCTCTTCCGTTTGAAATTAAAGTTTCAACACTTGCAGCTTCAAATACCTTTTCTTCCAGGCAGCAAGTGCATAAATTAACATCTTTCAGATGATCAACAATTCCTGTGTGACATCTCCAATTCTAATGCTTCTTCTATTAGTAGTGACTTCAATCTCTGCTCCTCACATTTTATACTGAGCTTAAAATCAGTCTTCAGACATACATCCCTAAGCATTGTACATAAGAAATTACAGATCACTTTTAAACTGTTCATTAAGAATGATGGAATAAAGATACTGACTATTCTTACACAATCAGTATATCTTAGAAAATATGTAAAGAATTCTTCGCTGAAAGTATGAGTTTTGTCTGCTTAGTGCAGGAGGATTTGTGACTCATAAAATGTGGGAACATTGATGGTAAAAAAAGTCCCTTGAATTCAGTTCTGAAAACTGTTGGATATATGCTCACGCTGCAGGAAGAAAAAAAAAAAAGAAGCCTCAGATTCACCCAGCTGGCAAGTATCTTCCTGTGGGATAACTAGAGTGTTCTTTACCCATACATTCATGTGTAAAAGAGGCAGCACGAACTCTCAAGTTCTTTGCAATTATGGTGCAGGATTTCAGCACTGCATCCACTTTTAAGAATATCCTGTAGCTACATAACATGTGAAGTTTCTGATATAATATCCTGAATATTATTTCTTTTCTCTCAGTCTGTTTCAGTAACTGTTTCAGTCACTGTCTGTAAAGAAAGCATGGATAACATTGTGCAGACTGCAAGGGTTCTGCCTCACCTATTTCCCAAATGCCATAGGAAACCTTCAGCCAAAATTCAAGGCAAAAGGAATAATATATGTCCTAAGATTTGTATTATATATTCTGATGAATCTCCAGGACTAAGTTAAGACCACACCTAGTAAAAAAAAAAAAAAAAGGGTAATCATTAGGATAATTGCATCAAAATTTTATATAAGTGGTGATTTATCACCAGTTCTAGGGTCTTCCATCTGCCAACAACGAGGACAGTACACAAAGACAAGATCTCTGTAATGAGAGTTATAGTGTCCTGTGTCTCCTAGGATCTCAGGTCCTTATGCCAGCTCAGCCATCATTTAATTTTTTTTCCCTCACTTTTGTCTCTGACTGAAAAAGAACTGTGTTCACCCCACCCAGACCACGGTGGGGTGAATTGCTGTTCTGTGACCAGACAGCCACAAGAGCCCTAAACAGAGTTTCTCCAGTATTATTTTGACACCTCATACACTACAAATCTGTTGTGATCTCTTATTCACTCAATAGCATCTTTATCACATATGAAAGAGTGCAACCGCTGTGGACATTCTTTTTATAAAGACCTGTTTACTCTAAAGGGAAATAAATAGAAATATTGTCAAAATACTAAGAAAAACATGCTTAATGTTTTTCAGATACCTGATTTCTTTCTCCTCTTTCTGTTTTTGTTTTGAAAAGCAAGCCATGATCCCCAACCTTTTTTAACATCTTGATCTTGTAGTGTCAGGGTTTTGTTACCACTTGAGTTTCTGGATCTAATGACACTGCTGTGACCATTAGACACTCCTTGAAATCTTTACTCATTAAGCATCAGCACTCAAGGATTTGAACTATGCAAATCAGAATCACACCAAATTTACTCACTTTGTATTCGTACTTTTAAAAATTATACAAAGCGCATGGGAAAGCAGAATCAGACTCACAACCTCTGTTAATTACCAGGAATGAAGCATTAGCGCAACTTTGAACAGACTGAGTGCAGAAATATTCCTTGTTTTGCAAGACAGCAAAATTTAATCCAAGATACTTTATTCAAATTTATGTAAATGCCAGATATGATTGACATGTGAAGAACATTTCACATTTTGTCTAGTTAAGAAATCTCCATCATGAGCATAATGCCATATGGCATTATTTCCATTTATTTCTGCTATTTCCTTTCAATGGAAATTTTGAAAGCCAATCATATATTCTACATCTATATTCTGCTGTCAGCTTTCATTGAAGTATGCACTGCAGATTCCTCAATGGCATACTTACCTGCTTAAGTTGGTGCAGGAATATCTCTGTGTCCAACAGTAACAGGTCATTATAGATAAATCCTGGCAATTTTCAATGTCTTGGTAGTGTGATTTAAATTATAAACCAGGCTTCAGTTTTGATTGACACAAAAACCTTAACAATACCTACTTAACTTCACTGTGCTTATTTACAGAGCAAGCTTAAGTTTCATTTTGAATATATGTGTCCACAAAGTTGCATGCTTTAAAGGCAGACACTTCACAACTTTAGCTTAGCCAATCAATATTTAACACTAAAAGCATGAATTACAAAGCATTAGACACCATGCAAATCACAAGAAAAAAAAATTAGTCTATTAAATTTTTGTTGATTAACTGTTCTAAACAGAAGAAATGGATTTTGCAGTGAGTTGTTTATTTGGCTGGGGAACTGTAGATAAATTAATGCTTTTAGAAAAGTAATGACTATTGGGAATCAATAACTTATAAATCCTAACCCAAAAAACCACGCTGTAATTGGAAAAAAGTTTAATTAACTATAAAATGATCATTCTAGTATGTTGGCCAGATTTCTTTATTCCATCAAAAAAAGATACCTTAAAAAGCACTTAATATACCAGGACCTCAATTATTTTTTATGTTAATCTTTTAGAACAAGATCCATATACAGTAAAATTATGAGATTAACACTCAGCTTTCTCAACACTCTTACCCTGGTGCAGAGAAAAAAACCAAACACTTTAAAGATGAACATCAATGTCCTAATTTTACAGGTTGGAAGACAAAGAAGAAAAAAATATATCTCTGGTGTCAGCAGCAAGCTAAAATACTGGCTACATGGATGTGAATTTGAAGTTTACTGTTTATTTAATCACAGCAACAAGTCATCCAGGAGTTAAAATACTTGGTACTGACAAAGGTACTAGTAAAGTAAGATAAAGCCCGACTGACAACAGTTCTGCTATAACTACTTCATAAATAAATACCTTCTCTAGATTCTGGTTTTAATAATGTATTTAATTTGCAGTGTAGATTGAAGCTGTAATATTTATCTTCACTGGTGATACACTTCATTCTCTTCAGATCAGAATTTATAAAGATCGTGTTTATACACATATACCAGGAGATGAACAGGGTTTTTCTCAGAAATCTTGATTCTTTAAATGGAATTATTATCTCCCTTTGTAGTTGATTTAAATAGACATACTGGAAACATGAGGGGTTTGCTGTTGATTAAGGTTTCATTTTTAGTGTGCTCAAACCAAGAGACAAATCCCACATACTGAGAATACTGAACCCTACAGAATCATTTTAAAAAACTTACCTCTGATACCAAATCCACTTTTTGTGTGGTTTACAGGGTACCCAAATCTGTAAGGTGATTGCCTACTAGAGGTGTTGGACTGAAGAGGAACATCCCACAGGAAGGTGACTGCCTTGTTTCTTGCATCATTTCAGATTAACTCTAGCAGAGACATCCAGGAACAAACAGCTGGCATCAGTGCTGCTTTGGCCGGAAAAAGGACTAAATGAGCTTCCAGATCTCTGCTGCATCTAACTTTCAGAATTTTATAGAAAATGAACCCACTGTGAATAAGGGCTTTGCACTGCCAGAAGTCAGGTGGGACTGAACCAAATAAGAGGTCTGTTTTGCCTGTCTTTCAAATGCTAGGAACTGAAATTTCCTTTCAATCTTTTACTTCCTAGCTGGGAAATACAATCAAATGTTGAATGGCATCTATTTTCACTCTGGAGAATGGGAAAGGGGAGTATAATCTTTCTACATTGACACTAACAAATCAACAAAACAATAAGACAAACTGCTTATCTTTTGAAGGCTATTCTGTCATATGTACATAATGATTCTTCTAAGTCTTCAGGTTTCCAGTTGACCCATGTTGAATAGGCATGCATGGAAAATTACTAGAAAAGAGTTCTTTCTCTTCTTAGTCATAGGGCTGAAAGGGAAACGAAATTGCATGAGTGATCAGGTAATTACAGAGTTTTCAGAAAGTACATAGACAGCTACACAGAAAGTACATGGGCATAGCTAGGTCTTTTTCTCTCCTTCTTCCCTTTTCCAATTTTAAAAAAGTTTCCTTCTAAAGAAAAAGTTGCAATGCCAGATGCTCCCTGAATTGGCATAGATTTGTCTTGCATATATCTGAAATTTAAAAAACAATGAGATATTTGATAACCTGAGTAATTTCTATTACTCTGACTGAGCAATTTCTATTCCTTTTTTCAAAATTCCATCTGGCTTAGTTACAATGGAGAAAATGTTAGTTATAATGGAGACCATCATCATCCAAAGTGCTCTTGATGAAGGATAAGGACTTGTCCCTATTTTCAAAATCAATTCTTCTATTGTATTTGTCTTTGGTATGTATGCCATAGATTGGATGCAAGACAGCTGTATTTTCCTTATGAGTTACATTAAGTTTCATCCAGGATGTCTGGATTAACACAGCTTTTTTTTTGGATACATGCATTACAGTTTCACTTTCTCAGTAAGCTTTGCAGATGAATCTGCAAACTATGCTTCCATGTTGGCTAAAGCACACACAGAAATTCAGTTTCAGAATTAACATAATTAAAAATTAAATTTATAGAGAAACCCAGAAACAACTTTGGTAGCACTACAAGCAAAACACTGCAAAAAATATGTTTGCTGAAAAAAACCCAAAACCTACAAATTATTTTTACTTCTAATTTGTGAATGTCACTGAGCCATTAAAATTTGTACAAGCCCCACTTGTTAATGAGTTCATAACTGTCATGATACGATAAAAAACCAAAAGATGCTAGCTAGGAATAAGAAAGCAACCTTGCTTCCACAAAGCTGGAGGCCAACAATAAAAAGAACTGTGTGGTCCCTCTCAAAGAACATGGAATGAGTGACTACAGTGTGACATGATTTTATTCAATCTCTGCACATCAAGTGCCCCCCTCACAGGATATTTTCACTTTTGGAATAGGAAAATCACTACGTGCTTTTTACTTTTACATTCTGAGAAACACCAGGTTGCAGGCCTCAATGCAGTTGCATCAGAAATTGTCTAAATTCCCATCAAAATCAATCTCAGAATAAATTTTTCATTACTAATGAATCTATAGCAAGATGCATGGATACTATAATAACTGATGAAGCAGAGATCTTTAGGCTTCATCACCAGAAGAAAACAGAATTTTTCCATGCTATGTATCCAAAAAGAACTGGTTTTTTCCAGACACCCCAGTTCAACATTTATCAATTATTCAGGGAGAACAAACTCTAAAGAGAAGATAAGACAGTTTCTATAGGTCATAAGTCTGTGACTAGTCACAAAAAGTAACATCTTAAGGTCTGAGAATTTATTTGCGATAATATGTCATGAGGTATTATTTTGGGATCAAAATTATGCAGCCTGAAAATTCTTGTTCAAAGGTGTAAGAATCCTGAGTATTCATGACTCATGTTGAAATTTGTCAAAACAAGCCTCACTCTTACATTTTTAATGGATTTTTCTTGGGACAACTGCAAGCATTTTTGCACTTCGGCAAACCATAGTTTTATGGAGCTGCTTGAAATTGGAACAATATGACTAATTTGAAGTCAAAACTAAGCTTGAATCAATCCATTAAAATTCTCTAACGAATAAATAAGTGTAATTTGAACAAAAGCTGACAAAAGAAGTTAATATTTCAGGTGAGTAATAGCCTGCACAAGCTTGAGCAGGCCTCGGCATCAGAGCTGCTTAAAACACCTTCCAAAATACAACAACCTGACTGGAAATCAGAATCTCCATATATTTATCTGTAAAATGCTAGGCATCTTTTAGGATAACACAACATAGAGTTACTTTCTAACTTAAAAAATTCTACGATTTTCAATGTTTCCAACAGCTCCATTTTGCCACTGTAATTTGGCATTGTTACAGTTACATTTATTTCTACTTTACCTTGCCAACAAAGAGAATCCAGCAAATGATGAAGTAATAAAGAAATTCCACTCTATACCACTTTTTAACTCAAAAAGTTGTACTATGTGAATATACTTAGTTTTAGAAACAAATAAAAGGTAATATGCTCATATAAATATATTAATAATAATTTGTCTTTTTCTCAAAATTTAGAAAAAAAGTTATAAAGGTTACTCTTCACAATCTCTTAAGATGACATGATTCTTGTGTTCCTGTTATCTACAAACAATTTTCACAGAAATTTCAAGTATTTTATTAATTATCTTCTTATGGAGAGTGACTATGTGGGAAAGAAGAAATCTGAGTTTCAGTGTGAAAAGTCAATAAACCTTGACTTTTTCTTCCTTTTTCTTTCCTTGTGATTTTTTTTTTGCTTTTATAAGTGATTTCCTATTTTATCCTGTGTGGGAAATCACAGTTGTAGGTAAGTGCAATTGTTGCAGATACTGTATTGCACTAAAGAGGATTGGTTTTTTGTTTTATGAGGAAGTTGTATACCTTGAATTCATAGAATCATAGAATCACAGAATCATACAACGGTTTGGGCTGGAAGGGACCTTAAAGACCACCTAGTTCCAACCCCCCTGCCATGGGCAGGGACACCTTCCACTAGACCAATTTACTCAGAGCCCCACCGAACCTGTCTTTGAACACTTACAGGGACAGGACATCCACAACTTTTCAGGGAAAACTACTCCAGTGCCTCACCACCCTCAGAGATTCACCAGATATGTTACAAATCAAAAATATTCTTAAAATATAGAAAAATATTTTATGCAAAATCTTTGCTTAAAAGCCTGAGCTTAGTTTTCCAAATTATTTTTAACACAACTGCCTCCTCATTAAAATTTTTATTGACTTTGTTTCTTCATTTGTGAATTGTTTTCATTCCAATTACTTCAATATCCAGGGAATTTCCTCAAGTACTGGAACTTCACAGAAGTGCAGGCTCTGAGGATTAATAAAGTCTTACAAGAGGACACAGTTTTTTTAAGCAGCTTCATATTTTCTAAGAGTATTACCTACTTACATTTTAATTGAGCAATTGAAATTGTCATGGACAATCCAAAATCTGGATTCACAAGGTACACTTAGATAGTCCGTAGTCCATCTGATGCTCAGTATAAAAATCTAAATGGAAGAGAATTGAACTGGAGACTAAGCCTCATTTTATTTGCATAACAAAGTTATCTTTTCAAAGAGATCAAAAGATTAACTTACATTTAGCTTGTCTCAGGAAACACAGAAGCATTACTGATAAGAAAAGCAGGAAATGGGAAGCTTCAGATACTATACTGCAGATTTTGTATTTGAAAGGATTTATGAGTCAAATTGGTCAGATTCCTGGATGCTCTGTGGCATTACAGCCTTTAAATCTGCTACATTGGAACTATATAGATCCCACATTTAAATCTTTAACCTCCTGGCTAGCAGTTCTCAAATTGCAGTTGCAGAAGAGGCAAAAAAAAGAAAGTACCTCTCTAACTTGAAATATTATTCTTTATGCAATAATACATGAGCATATAGTAGTTTACAGATGAGTGGTGTTCCACAAAACCTAAAGTGGAATGAAAAATATAAACATATGTTAATTTCTTTACTATTATTATTACAAATGAATTTTTTCACACATCTGTTTTCTCAAACTAAAGCTAAGATATATGCAGGAAGTCTCCAAAATGAAGACATATTCCCTTAAACGAAAATTATTCTTCACTTATCTGTCTATATAGATAAATTGCAATTTTATTGCTCTGAATTTCTTGCTCATTTCTCTCCATCTGGCACTGAAAGAAAAACAGAAGTTAAGAAATAAATTTCTAACCCCACATGATGACTAAGTATTGATAATATATTGATGTCTAAGGACATTTATTTGCTTTATAACAGACACAGTTACTACAAATGTCAAGAATTCTTGGGCAGCTGGCCCCAAGGACAGGATCCCTCATCATACCTGCTAAAAAAATAGCCTGTAACCAGGGCATTATGGGGTCTCCCCCTAAAAGCTGCAATTGAAGTCCCCTCTGGACATCAGTACAAGTCCCCCAGAAGAGACAAGGGCAACACGTCTGAAAGCCATAAATCAGAAAGCTGTAGGAGCTGTGAAAGCTGATTCCACTGGTATAATTTGGAAGCAGACACATAAACCATCATCTTTTTACAGATGATGTAATCTATAAAAAGATAAATACATACCATCTCCACACTACCCACCTGGGCAGTGGGCATACCAGAGCAGGCAATGTCAGGGAAAGCCCAATGTGCAGCTCCCTCACAGCCTCTCCTCACTCCTCCCTTACCTCCAACCCTCTTTTCTGCCTACCCCACCTGCACCAAAAGGAGGGAAAATCCATGTATCTCTGACCATTTGTGGATACAAGACTCAACAACAGCAGCAGCAGCAGTAGCACATCTCACAGTCACTCCATCACTTGAGCAGTTCTTTGGTCTCTGCCTCTCCATTTCTCTGCCCATCCTTCCCCACAGCCTGGCTCTTCTTTCGCAGTTATCCCATTTTCTCTCCATCCTTTGAACCCCAAAGTAAAGGGAGGGAACACTCACAAACAAGCTCTATTTAACTAAAGTAATTGGCTAAATGCCAATTACAGTTTGACAACAAAAGCAGCACAGTGGAATTTTCCAGCTTAATGTAAAACTGTAGGATGTGGTTTAAAAACACCAAAAAACAAGAGAGAACCAGCAAAAAAGATTGTGCAGCAAACACAGTGCAGATCTACAGCTTGGATTTTAATCATGAGTTGAACATACATCTTCAGAGACCCTGGGTGAGTCATTTCATTTCCTGGTGCATTAATTTCCCAAATTCCAATACATAGATAATATGTAATGAATGCCGCTGTTTCAAAGCATGTCACAATAATCTCTGTAATGAGGTTTCTTAACAGAAATTGCTATAAAACTGTGAAGAATGAGACACACATATAGGGCCAGCAAATATGTTAATATCCTTTTTAATGATTCATTAGTATTTAAGATTTAACAGATAGGCCTGTAGCAATAATGCAGAAAGAGTGGCAAATATTCTTGCAGATAGCTGTTACCACTAGAAAGAAAGGCCTTGAGTGTGGCAGTGCAGTGAAGCAGGAGACAGCTAGAAGGGAAACCACCCCAGGTACCACTTCTTTACCTGCAAATGTGACCAACTGGAAAATGGCCAGGCCAAAAAGGTTCTTTATTTTCAATGACTTTTCAGTGAAGGTAATGAAGCGAGTGGGCTGGGAGGGAGGCTTTAGCAATTTCACACCTGCTGTGAGCACCCCTGTAGATTAGCTCTAACCCTGTAGAAGCCAGGTTAACTAATCCAGAACAAAAGTTCAGTGACAAGAGATGTAATTCCCTTTTTCTCTATAGGTGAGGGTCCACTGTCAAGAAAAATGCTTCTTTTTCCATGCATTATTCTACGTTTCTTTAAGTGGGATGGCTGAGTGGTACAGATGGATAAAGGCACAATAATTCAATTTGCTTTTTCCTATTCTGCATCTAATTTAATTGAACAATCAAGCACCCCAAACTGGATTAATCTATAGGCATGCCTGATTCAGTAACATAAGGAATAAGATTTTTCAGTATGTATTCTTTAACCTCAAAGGAGAAGTTAAATGGACATCAGACATTCCTACAAAGAGAAAGAAAATATTTGTAAATTAAATACAGTCATATTTTGGGGATATCTTGATAAAGATGATTCAGAGAGGGAAAAAAAGAGTGAATCTAAAAGGCTTTCCCAAATGTAGAAAAGTAAAGAAAATATAATCTACCTGCTCAAGTTCTCAATAATTTTTTATTCTTAAACATACTGGCCTGCAAGAGGTAATGTTATATATATTATAGTTCTATGATAAAATGCTTCAATCAAAAAAAATCAATTTTTGCAAGAGGATATGAATTCAGGAATCCTTAATAAATGACGATGTTTCTGCATTTTTGGAACTGGACAATTATTTATATTTTTGGCTAGCCATCCTAACATAACACTGAATACCTAAACGTACCAGTGTTATGGTTTAGGAATGGTATTCTCCAATTTCTCATGTTCTCATTCCCCCCTCCCCTGCATTGGGCTGGAGAAGAGAATTGGAGGCACAAGAGGTAAAGAGCACGGGTTGAGATAAGAACAATTTACTGGAAACAGCAATGAGATAAGAAAACAATCAGTAGCAGCAACAATATTAATAGCAAAAGTGTACGAGAGGTGAGAATTCACATGCAAATGCTCACCACTACACCCCTCCCTAGGTCTGAGATAACACTCGGACAATAGCAGCACCTTTATCTTACCTTGAGTTCCTGTCACAGCACCTTAATTTACAGTCTAAGTTCCAGGCATCCCTGGAGGTATATTCAGGAGGGGGGGGTTTGGTTATTCCAGATGTCGTCAGTCCCTCACACCACTGTGAGGGCTGCTATGGAAAAATAAACTCCATCTCAGCCAGACCCTATACACCTGGAGACGGCTGAACACCTGCCTGCCCATGGGAAGTGGGGAATGGATTCCTTGATTTACTCTGCTTGCATGCACAGCTTTTGCTTTTCCTGTTAAACTGTCTTATGTCAATCCGTGAGTTTTCTAGCTTTTCTACCCTTGCAATTCTCTCCCTGATCGCACTGGCTGGGGAGTGAGCAAGTGGTTGTGTGGGGATGAGCTCCCGGATGGGGTTAAGCTATGACACTGCCATGTGAAGGTTAGATAGCACTAAATGTGGAGATCAAGGAAGAGTATTTTCACAGCTTTTGCAGGGAGATTATACGTGTTTAATGGGTGTCATCTGAACATGTAAAACATCCATTTAGTGACAGATGGCTAATGGTGAGATGTCCTAATGGTATAGAGGTCTGATTTAAGCAGTGGAAGAAACACCACGGCTGAACAATTTTTGAACACCATGAAGCACTACTGCTACCAGCTCTCAAGTGAAAGGTGTGTTGGTAGGAGATAAGAAAGTTTGTGGAATTTTTAACTTCAATGTGTAAGTAACATTCCTTTGATGTGTTCATGGCAGTAGTGTCTGCCTGTGAGGGAGGACTTGTCGAACTTGAGGGAAGTTCGTGTGTCTATGTGTGAAGGGGAAACCCTTAAAGCAGCCATTCAGACTATTCCTCTGCATTTAAATAAAACAAAAGTGAAATGTATGATGGAAAAGTGAAGACAGTTGTGAAGACAAAAAAGCCAAGTTGATCTACTTAGAAAAGAGAGAGAAAACCTCAACAAATAAACTCAATAAAATATCCAGTTAATTTATTTTGTTTATATTTTTTATTTACATGATTGCTTAATGATAAAAATTATCATCATGCATCTTTCCTCAATCTAAGCCTTTTCTGTTCAGTGATCTTGGCTGCAAATGTCTACTACTGATTAGGTCAATAAGGTATCAGAAATTTCCTTAGAAATATTTTATTAATTCTTCTATTTTTACAATAGGAAGATAGTACTGGATTTGTATTCAAAATCTGTTGACAATTAGTCTATGCATTTCCATCCAGTCATAACATGAAAGAAAACATTTGAAAGATATGAAAAAACTTAATTCTCAAAGAGAAGTAGTAAAGTACATTTGGGTCTCTAAGTATTTAATGTACTAATACTGCATAGTTGATAATGTTTATTTCTTTCAGTTTAATGTTTGTATTCCTGCTGACATCTCTGATTTTATTAGTTTTGAAGAAACATTAAAGTTTCATTTTAATGAAAGAAAAATCAAAGCAGAAAGGCTTCAAGGTTCTCACACAAATCTGTTTTTGGGACAGGAAATGGAACTTTCTGTTTCAGAGCACAGCCATTCTCATACAGCTATTATTTTTCCTGAATTATCCTTTTCCTAGTTTAACTCTACTTTTTATGTCCATCATGCTGCTAAAAAAACCCTGTTAAAAGTCTGTTTAAGGAAATGAATGTTGCTGGATTTTTTCTCTTTCTGGCAGAGGCTTACAGAGCTGTTTCCTAAACAAAGCCCTCAAATACAGCCTGGATGTGAAAACTTCCTGCAGAGGCAGTTCACTTAAGGTTGAGGCTATCCTTAATTATAGGATGTTGTCAGCTCAGAAATTTCTCCAAGAAAGACCTCTAACTTTTATAAGGCAAAGAAGCTTATGAGTTTTTAAACGGCCTTCAAAATCCAGGGAGAAAGTTAAAGAGAGCAAACAATGCATCTTTCCTATACAGCATCCTTAACCTTTTTTCATTGATGCATCCAGGACCTGACACAGGCTACCTTTCTAGCCAAGAAAGTTATCTCATGCATCTTTGTTTTCTTAAGCCCTTTTTGTGGACCTTTATTGGGAAAAAGCTTGGTAAACAGCAAAGTGACAGTTAATCATTTTCTGATAATGCACATCTCTCCTACAAGATCAACGCAAGCAGACAATGCTATCTAAAATCTCCCGCCTACACACACAAGCACACGCAAAAAGAGAAAACCAAAAACAAAGAAGACCACCCCAAATACCAAATGCCAAACCCAAATATCCTGGTTTCCAGACAAATGCCTTGGCAGAATACATGGCCACTTCTTTCTTTTCCACTTTTTGATTCTGAACTGGCTTTAAATGCTGGAAGAGGTACAAAATCAACCACTCAAACTGCCCCTTGAAAGAAGCATTCTTTAGAACAAACAAGCGAACTCTTCCCCTAAAACTGCCCTGCTTAGAGATATTCAAAATAGAAAACAAAAAAAATATTTGCTAGCAAACTTTTGAATGAATAATGAACTAAATGCTGTCCACTCTAAACCTTGGAGGGGGATTAAGAAGGACACAGAAAGTATGTAAAAACAACTACTTCCTATCAAATTTTTACATATGTAATGAAATGAAAAAATAACCAACCTCTAAAGAAAAATTTAAAATTCTGTTCTATTGTAATGAATTAAGCTGGAATTTTTTGGCATTAGTTCAGGCTTTTTTTTACCTTTCCCCTCCAAATAAACTGCTACATAACAATCCTCAAGTAAAAATCCCTTTCCTACCAAAATTCAGAACAGATATTTCTTATGCATGTTGTTGCTTTGCAGAACTTCATTTGTTTAGACAAAGCCAAACAAAACAGTAGAGCTTTTACAAGAAAGGTATCACAGTCAACTGTGAATAAATGGAGCCAAGGAATATCTGCTGCAATCATTTGTTTGAGTAAAAGTAGCATAATTGTGCCATAAACTCCTGCCTGATACACTGCAACATATTACATCTGTTTTATGCTAATGTAGTTCCAAAGAAATCAATGATATTTATACTGACATAAAGCTGTGGTGAGTCATATTCTCCATTAGTGTCTTCAGTTTGAGAAGGAATACCAGAGATTTTTCTTTATTTTCCAAAATTTAGCCTGTAATTTTGTTCACCGATTTCTAAGAAGCTGAAAGTTTAATTACATCTATAGGGCTTCAGAGTACCCCTTGAAAAACCATCACAAGTTATTTTAAGCAGATTTAACTTTTAAATTTAATTATTGTGACTGCATAGATCTTTTGTTTCATTAATATGTTCATAACAAGAGGCACTGCTCTCTGACAGATTTTTTTTAAACTATGTGTGTGATCCATAGGAATCATAAAATGCCTGTGAAGTAGCATATCTGCCCAAAAAAAGGCTTATCGACTATCCCAACATAACTATCCTAACATATTGATGCTGCCATCAGTCAAATATATTATGTTCTTATTTTGATCGTTGAATTCAACTCCCCTTAGTCAAAATCATGTGTGAAGCCCCTGTCAGTTTTAAATACAACACATATGACTTCTAGAGACTAAGTCAAACAAGGAGTGGCAGAGGGAGCTGGGGTTGTTTAGCCTGGAGAAGAGGAGGCTCAGGGGAGACCTTATTGTTCTCTACAATGCCTGAAAGAAGGGTGAGGCCAGGTGGGGGTCGGCCTCTTCTGCCAGGCAATTTGTGACACGATGAGAGGACATGGCCTCAAATTGCACCAGGGGAGGTTCAGGTTGGACATCAGGAAGAATTTCTTCATGGAAAAGTTTGTTAAGCATTGGAACAGACTGCCCAGGGAGGTGGTGGAATCACCATCTCTGGAAGTGTTCAAGAATCGGCTGGACGTGGCACTTACTGCCATGGTCTAGTTGACAGGGTGGTGATCAGTCAGAGGTTGGACTTCATGATTTGTAGGTATTTTCCAGCCTAAATGATTCTGTGATTCTGTGATTTTGAACCACTCTAAGTGAAAAACTGCAGATATTTCTTTTCATACAATTTTGTCTATTTTTAGTGGATTTTTTCTTTATTTTTGTTAAAGAATTTTTTTTTAAAAGGTAGTGATCTGAATTTGTGATGTGTGAGTGTTCAGAGGCTTACCAGAATAATCTGATGCATTAGGCAGACAGGAATTTAAACAGATAATCTGAGGTAAACCTTGCTGGGATAATTTTAGAGTTGGTTGATTGAATTTAGGTTGATCAGAAATAACCAGAGACCTTGACTTAGCAGACAGTTAATTCCTAAAGATTTAATGGGAGAGGGCTCTTCATAACCACAATGGACTGTCACACACAACACTTCAGGTTTTGGGTTATTCAAACTAACATCCTGGATCAAGAAGTCCGAGGTCAAAATTGCATTTTTCAGCTTACTTGCATCAGTGTTTGTATCCATTACAAACTATATTTATTTTGTAATGGGAGACGTGGCTATATAGAATTACTGTTTTGTTTGATTATTTTCAAAACATAAAATGAAAGATACACTGTATAGTTATAGCTGTATTTTGTCCCTGGATTCCTGGGATTGAAAGTTTTGTGTGTTGTTGTTTTTTTGTTGTTTCTGTTGTAGATAATGGCAAATTATATTTCCTGGACATTATTTCTCAATCTCAAAGGACTTTTTTTACACAACTGAATCAACTACATTTTTTACCAGGCCTGACACAAATACATAAGTGTCCCCCTTTCATTTAAGTAGAAATTCTATTGCTTCAAATATATACACATAAAATAATATACAGAAGATGGCCACTGAATTAATTCATCAAGTGGTGAATAAATTCTTCTGAGAACAAAGATACAATTTTCGGGCATTCTGATATTAGTCATTCTTTGTACAGGATGGGTAGCATTAAAAGCATCTTAAATAGTTCTCAGTTTGCTTTTCTGAAAAGATTTTGACAGTGTTAATTACTTCTGCTAACAGAAATTTCTGACACTTACATGACCTTCTGCTGCATATGAAAAAGGCTGTCATGGTTGGTGTACTGATAAATGCAAGGAAAATCCCAGGAACTGAAATTAAACGAAACTAAACAAATCTTATCCTTAACACTACCAAGTAAGAATTTACAATGACTTCACCAAAACATAGATTATACTTCTTCTGGTGGGGGAGCAGGGATTTCTGTATGAAGAAATGAACTCCTTTGGAATGTAGCAATAACATGCGCTGATGGCAAGAGAGAACAGAAGCACAGGATTCTCCTTTAGCACTTACCACCTACCACTCCTTCCAAGTGGCCATGTTATCTCTAACTGAAAATAAAGTTATTCCAGCATGTTGGAGAGAAAGCACAGAACATTTTCGAGAATCATATGAAAAAGTACATAGGCTGTTAAGGATCTTCCTTCTAATACATTATGGCAAATACACTCCCAGCACAGGATAAGGGGGTTTATTAGCATTAAAAGGTATTTCAGTTCAGAGAGAGAATAAAATAATCCACCCCAAAGAGCTGTGTTCTGGGTGATTACATTTTGACCTCAATTCCTGCTATATTCCCTAGTGAATTTGTCCATACAATAATGTTTCCCCTGCTGGGACCTAATCCAACACCACCTAAAATTAGATTTTTCTATTGATTTTTATGGTCATTTCCTTCTTAAAATCAGTTGTTGTTACATCCATAAAAGAAAATTTTCCATGCTCACTGTTCCATCATAATATATTTTGAAAAGCATATTGGAGAAATCCCACAATGTTAAACTGCATCTTTAACCACAGAGACTCAGTAATACTCATAGAAGAATACAAATCCTTATAATCCATTACTGTGCTACAATTTTTTTTCTCATTTTATTTTTACAGGATGCAAACTTCCTGTCACTAAGAAAGTTAGCTTTAGAAACAGTGTTTAAAGGCATTTTTGTGACTTCTCAATCATACTGCCCTATAAAACTGTATAAAAATATTTGCTTTATTCAAAACGGAGAGAGAGGATTGCTGTCATTATATGATAAATGTAATAAATGGAAACAATACAATGGCAAATTACTGTCAACAAACACCCAAAGTGAGCAGAGAGAATTTTCCTCCTATAAATCTCCTGAGACTGAGAGGCAGCCACAGGCTGCACAGAACCCCAAAAACTCCCCATAGGCTGTGCCAGCTTCTGGCAACCTCCTGCTATATGGCTCCACTCCTTCTGTTCTACTAATATATATTTTTTTCAGGGATGCTTTGCAAACCTTTAATTATTGCAGAATAATTTTGGGCAACACAAGACTTTTCACTCCAGAGTAGCAG
>QWTY01011934.1:0-12535 GCA_008033365.1 Pseudorectes ferrugineus
AAAATATAAAAGCTAAAACCTAAAGCATCAACCCCATTGTTAGAAACAGGCAGCGTAAGCAGGAGCATTACAGTCAGAAAAAGAGCAATTTCAGCTCAAATCTGTCCCCCCCAGGTATCTCCATGCTGTGCCTGGAGCTGCTGTGAGGGAAATAAGGAGCTGTAACCAAACTTGTAATTACTCCTCCCTCCACCCTCACACTGACTTCTACACCCAAAGCAAGAGAGAAAGAACAGAGAATTTGCAAGGTGAGAATGAGAGACCTCTTTGATTCCCAGAATATTTGTCCTGTTCTGCCTGATTTCATTGCTGTGACATCAGGGAAGGAAGGCTCTCCCCACAGAAGGGCTGGAGCCAATTTTCCTGTGCAGTTGTAACATATTTCAGCAGAGAAATGTGAGAGTCTATGATTTGTGAAGCTCAAAATTTTAAGCGAAAATTATTGATGGCAAGCAAGACAAAAGGACTGATTCTTAGCACAGTGTCTCAGTATCTCACTTTTAGAATTTTTCCCTTTTTCTTAGCCGTGTCTCAGTAACTTTTAGAATTTTTCTCTGTTGACGGCAAGCTACTACAGGAAATAGCTGCAGGCTCAGCTGAAGGATGGGATTCCTGGTGTTTATAGAGTTTAGCCTGTTGGATGCATATTTGCTACAAATAATTTTTTGCTGTGTCTCTTTTAAAGAGTAACTACAATAGCAGATTCTGTACACAGAGGAAATTCAGAAATGCATAATGCAGCGGCAGAAAATTGAGTGGAAAAAGGGTTTGTGCTCTCAGATCTCCTGGCAATGTGTAGAAGAACGAATTATATTTTAACAAAATGAAGAATTGATGTAAAATGATAATGTTTTGTGTTTTCATCCTAAGTGTGGAACAAAGTGTGAGACCTTCATGAAATTTTCATAAAGTTTCTTTTTGCAGGGCCTGTGTACACAAACTCAACTGTCAGCTCAAGCTTAAACTTTCTAAATCTTGCTTTCATTTATATGAAAGAAAAACCTTCATGCAAACTCCTTGTAATGATTCTGATAAAAATGGGGTGGTTTTGTTGTTGTTTTAGCATCATCTAAATAATAATTAAACATTTATTCCTATCTATTTCTCCCAGTATTTAAGTGTTGTTGCTGTATAAATTATTCTTGAGGATGAAAAGACCTAAACCCTCCAAATTAAAGCAGGCAGTAAAGCTGTCCAAACCCCAAATTTATAAGATCAGGACAAGAGCTGACAAATTCTGGTGGGATAAATTGCTTTTCCCCTAATAAACTAGATTTTTAAGGAAACAATACACAGAATTAATTTTCCCATTTATCTTCTGATTCACCAGGTTGGAAGATAAGAACAACCTGTAATTCTGCCGTGCCCCTCTGTTCCCCTCTGAGGGTGCCGGGAGGAGGATGAGGAACGTTCTGAACCCCCAAAGCAGCAGCACTTCCCTCCTGCAGCCCCATCCCCACCCTGTCCCGGCCTCCCTCCCTGCCCTGGGAATTCTCTCATCCCATTTGAGCTTTACAACGTCACCCTCTAGTGGAAATCCCGGTGTTTTCTTCCCCCAAATCCAAATACACAGGAATGTACTGCTTGATTCAAAAGGTGAGTAACAGTTTTGTGGGGGAGAATAAAATACAGAGAATCGCCCTGGCCGAGTTTTTGTTGTTTATTTCCCTTTGCCGCACTGTGGGAGTTTGAGGTATTTGATGAGAATGTGCTGAGAAAGGGAAGAGAAAACACAGGAAGAGCAGAGATGATACAAAAGGACAGCCTGAAGAGAAGCACAGAGCACGGCAGCATCACTTCTTAAAGCCAAATTAAATTTCCAGGTGGCTTTCCTAAACAAGAATCCCTGAATGCAGGTCTGGGGGTCAGAAGAAGTTCTGAAGACCCTTGGTGCTCTCAGGATCAGAGCCAGCGTCCCCTCCTCTCCTCTGGCTGGTGACAGGGTCCAGCATCACCCAGAGAACAGCGGTGAAGCTTTCAAGAGATTTTTTAGCTCTCATTGAGTAATCAATCCCATGGGATCCAAACCCAGAGCTCGAGGCAAACCCCACCCCTGAACCTAAAGGAAGGGAGGGAGAAGGATATAAAAGAGCTGCCGGTGGATTTGAAGCTTTCTTTAATCCTACGTGTTTGGCATAGATTGCTACAGCTAAACTGAGGGACTTTTCCAGACACAACATCATCTTCCACTCCTTTCCCCGCTGGCTGTTCTGCTAAAGATGTAGAATAGTAAATGAACACACTCCTGGAGAGCTGAGAGTACTTTTAAATAAACCTTTAAAATGAGTGCTTCATTTAAAAGCATACACAGATGTATGATTGCTGTCTATTATATATTTCCATGGATATTCTTTTTTTCTGGTTTGCTTTCAATGAGTGTTTTGTTTTCTGAGCACTCTTTATTGCTGCCCTTCTGACAGAACACTTTGGGGACCTGCTACTTGAAGATCTGCTCTGTGAGAAGGGAGCAGCAGCTCCATAAAGGAGCCTTGCACCTGCAGTCTCCTTAAAAGGGTTTTTGCTGTTGTTTGGGGTTGGTATATTTGGGATTTTAAAGCGTTGCTGTGCTTTTTGAACGTCTTCTCTGCCAACAGATTGAACGATTTTCCTCTAAGTGCTGATAAACTGCCAACGTTCAGGTGAAAAGAACCCAAATTGCTACACAGAGCTCTGCCAGCTCCAAGGTGTCGGAGTTTGAGAGACACATTTGGGAATGGAACAAGTGCTGAGCACAACTCGCTCTCCCTCCGTGAGGACTGAAGCCTGAGCAGCCGAATAACCACTGCCATCCCTTTTGGGGCAGTGATAAAGGACCACTCCTGTTTCCTCACACTCACAGGTGCCACCCCATCTCCGGGGCATCCGCCCGTGTCCCCGGGAAGGGATGGAGCTGGGAATTGGGATGGAAGCTGGCTAGATGGCAGCAGAGCCCCGGGCAGCAGCATCTTCCTGGGGACACCGTTCCCGAGGGACACAGTTCAGCTGCCAGAGGGAGAAATAACAGGAAAACTGAACTGAAATTGAAATTTGATAGTTTTGGGAATGCAAAATACAGGGGCAAGGAATAGTTGGATGTGAACTAGTCTGGTTTGATGTGAATTCCCAGCTCTCACCAGTTTATTGCTGACAGCGAGGTGAAGAAGTTGTGTGGTAGCAAAGGAAGGAAAACCAATGGGAAGTCTGTTTACACCAGAAATCATGTTTTATCTGTACTTCTACAAGATGAATCCCATTTAAAATTTTCATGGAAAAGTATATTAATGGACTATATCCTTGGGCTGACAGCCTTAGACAGGCAAAATACAACCAAACTGTTGCAGTTTAATCCCAGGTGGGAGCTCAGCCCCACGCAGGCGCTCGCTCACTGTCCCTGGTGAGACGGGGAGAGAAGGGAACGGTGGAAGTGAGAAAAGCCGTGGGTGGAGACAGAGACAGTTTAATAGGTAATGCCAAGCAAAACAAGGAATCCCCCTTCCCATGGGCAGGCAGTGCTCAGTTATCCTCGGGAAAGCCGGGCTCCATCGTGTGCGACAGTGGCTTGGGAAGACAAACGCCCTCACTCCTCTTCCTCCTCCTTCCCCAGCTTTATCCACTGAGTACGATGTCAGTCTGGGATATCCTTGGGGTCACTTGGGGACAGCTGTCCCAGCTGTGTCCCCTCCCAAGCCCTTGTACACCCCCAGCCTCGCTGGTGGGGTGGGTGAGGAGCAGAAAAGGCCCCAGCTCTGTGCGAGCCCTGCTCAGCAATAACCAAACATTCCCTGTGCTTCCCGCACTCTTTCCAGCACAAACCCAAACCACGGCCCTGTGCAAGCCTCTGTGAAGAAAATGAACTCTTCCAGCCAAAACCAGAGCACAAACTCAGCTGGGATTGTCCGGGTGGCTCTGCATGGGGAGCACCTGGATCCCTTCCCATCCCAGCTCTCACTTGCAGTTCCCAGCAGACTGTGACACCCTGAGCTCCCGACATTACACAAGGGACTGTGAGGAAATGCAAGAGACCTGATGATCTTTAATGAGGCATAATCTGTTCAGCAGTGAAAACGAACCAACCAGATCTAAAATTTCAGCTTTAATCCTCTGTGGAACCAGGTTAGCCCAGCAAATTAATTCTGGTTCACTCTTGTTTGTTCCTGTGGGGAATCAATCACTCACTAAAGATCTGTATAAATGAAAAGCTAAAAGAGGGCATTTCACACTGTGGTATAAGAAGGACTCACTTAATTTTGTTATGCAGCAGTATCTGACAAGAAGGAAAGGAACATTTTGCTGAAATTTAAAAAATCCCCAAACTATTCACTAAATATCTGGGAAATAAAAGCAGATTATATTGTGAGTGTGAAACTAATCACTCTGTTGTCAACTGCACACAGATTGCAGAGGTCCCAACAGGTGATTCAAACTCGTGGTGGTGGCACAAGGTTTAATAAAGGGCTGAAGAACACTGCTTCAGAACAGAATTGATTTTTAAGATGTGGATTAAGCTCATATATTTTTATGACCCCATTCATATGCAAGTTGCAGTTGTGTTGATGAAGGCATGGAAACATAAGGATAAAAGAGAGGTTTGATTTGCAGGGAGAAACATCTTTGATTAGATCAAACAGGTAACCTTTCCAGCACAGCAGCTCCTCTTTAAATACAGAGTTCTTGCTGGTTCTTCTTAAATATTTCAGTGTGGTGTGTTAACAACACCAGCTGTTTTGTGCATAACCTCAAAGTTTCCTCTTGAATCTCTCCCCTCCCCTGTGCCAGCCATGTCTGTAACACACAAATTCACTGGTAGTTAAAGTGGAGAGAGTTTCCTCCTAAACAAACTGGTCTGTCCATGAAAATTCACCCATGTGCCACTGCCTTTATGGGAAACACCACGTGAAAAACACCTTTGCTCTTCTTCAGACACTTTGCATGTTGAGATGCATTTTTAGGTGCTGGTGCTGAAGTATTTAAATAAAAAAATGTAAAGAGAGAAATATTGGCTGACCTTTGGTCAATAATCACAGAAAAAAGGACAGTTCTGGTCAAGCAAACCAGAAAAACCACCCATCTCTGAGCTCTCTCAGATCTCGGGTTCTTTTAGGATTATATTTCTGACAACTGAAAGCAACTTATGCAATTGGGGCATCTTGTAATGCAACCAGCTGGGAAATCTGTGAGGCTACTGCTGATTTCATACACAGCCACCAAACCCAAGAGAGGATAAAAGGCAAGGAGTGTTCAGAACAGCCTGGATTTAGCCACCCTCAGTACAGACAGGATTTAGCCACCCTCAGTACAGGCAGGATTGTGCCCTGTAGGCTCCAGGCTCGTTGCTGACACCCTGAGAAAAAAACTGCTTTGCTATTTTAAACAACACCATTTTTTGCCAAGTGTTTAATCCATTAGACCCTGATTTTCTCCTTATGGAGCTTAAAATACTTAGAGTTTTGTTAAAGATACGGCCAGTAAAGATAATGTTTAAAGTTAGTATTTGAATACACGAAAAATTGTAGGAATTCCTTACTGGGCATTCTTATTGGGTGTGGCATTTGTATGAAAATAATAAAATTTGGTGGGCATTTATATGAAAATAATCAAATTAGAACTATTTTAATTAAAGATGAGAAACAGATGATGTAACACAAGCACAGGGAGCCAAATCTTGTTTTAGGTGAAGATATTGAAGTTTAACTCAGTGCTCGTAAACCAAGTCAAGGGGGATGCATTTGACAACTTTTTCAAACAACATTTTAAGCTCCAATTTAATACCAATAAAATCACTGGGATCAAAAGTGATGAAGGAGAGGTTGAATATTTAGAATAGACCTTGCTGCTTTGAGAACAACTGCCCATTCATTTAAAATCAGTATAAAACCAGTGGGGCCAGTGATAATTTCATTTGCTTTGGATTAACTCTGGAATAACTCCACAGAAGTCAACAGAGTGATACTGACATTAAAAAAGGGACAAGAGATGGGGATCACATTGAGCTGTGTTCTGCTTGAGATACTCTCCTACCCTTCCATCTGTAAACAGAATAATCTGTGGTTTTTGTGAAGGAATTTACAATGTTTTTAATGTTTTGTGTGAGATTAAGTGTGAACATAATAATCATCAATATTAAACAATATTAATCTTGCAGACTGGGAAGTTCTAAGACACGTATGAGGGAAACGGGAGTTTCTCCTCAGAAGAATTTTGAGAATTTAGGCAAATTATTTCTAGTGTAAAAGTTTGTGATAAAAAGAAATGTAAAATAATATTCTTTTGCCTTCAGATGACATTCCTATACTTTCATACAATGAAAGCAATCTTTGATCAAACACACAAACGAGCAACAACTCCTGAACCGTGCACCTCACTGTTCATGGTTCCATCCAGAGGCTGCCAAAAGGCTGACAGACAAGAGCAGCTTCATTTTTATCAGAATTTAATGATCATTTATCCAGAACTGATGGCAGGAAGGGGGTGATTTGTTAGAGTGAGAGAAACCCCCCTGGAGCATTCACCAAACAGATGAAATTTGTATTTGTTTGAAATCCTCAGGACGAGGTGAGTTTATCTGAGGAGCAAAAACTGATTTGCCAATTTGCCTCAAGATTTAACAGCAACACAATCAAGGCAGTGAAGAAGAGTGAACTTGAGCCCTGGTATGAAACAACATTAATCATTAGCAGGAGTTATCTGTGGTGTGAATAATTCATGGATTCGCAGGATTTGGACATTAAAAATAAGAACTCTTCTCCCCTCTCCATGATTGTTCCTCTCCATGATTGCTCCTCTCCAAGATTGTTCTGTATTCCCTCTTTATCCCCTCAAAGACTGCAGAACTCACTCACGTGACCCTGCCATGACATCCCAGGAAAGCTGGCAGCAGGATTTGGGAAGACAAAACCTCCCTGCTTGGAAGTGCTGCTCTACAGATGATAAAAGCAAAGTCAGCATCCAAAAGGTCAGGAAGAAATTGTCCTGGTGTTAAGTAGTGTGAAATTTCTGAGGTATTTTATGATTATTGGAGTCCTCCAGAGCTAGAAAATGTAAGGGAAAAAAAGTAAAATCTCTGGTAAATTCATATTCTGGAGCAATTTTTTATCTCTCTATAAAAAGTTGGAATAGCACTTGGCAGATAAATATTTACTTGGTTCTAGAGTCAGCCCTCGATTCATATGCATAGAATCCCTTGACAAAAGCAGAGAATTTACTCCCTGTGTAGTTCAGTGGAAACCAAAACAATCTTTGAAACGTTCTCAGATGCAGAAAAATACATTTTAAATGCAGCTCCGTAATGAGCAGCAGGACTGGAGGCTTCAAAATTGTACTGCTCAGCCTCATTTCCTTTTCTCAGCACATGCAGAGAATTTCTAATTCATGCAGTAACCATTAGAGAAATAAATTTCATTTAAGAAGCTGTTTTTCATCACTGGCATTCTCATGGATAAACTAACGGATATTAAGGAAGAAAGTTGGACTTGTGAAGGTAGGATTTTACTATCCAAATTTATCCAGATTCATGAGAACTCTCACGAGAAAGAAATTCTGTAGAGGTCCCACCTTTGGTAGTGATTTCTTCTGGAATTTTGGAGAAATCTCATTCCGATCCCACAGTTCCAGATTTCCCTTTTCCAGGCATTTAAAGCAAATATTTGAAATCATGACTTCTCTGAGCAAATCAATTGCAGCTCTCTCCAGTCTGTTAAAACCCCTTCAAGTGGAACTTCTCTTTTAACTGGTACACAACAAGAGGAAACAACAATTTGTTAGGATGCCACTGAACCATTAAATTTATGTTCCAAGCAAACATTTTGCTGCAGGGGAAATGTGTCTGTCAGAGGTCAGCTTCTCCAGAAACCATTTACCTATTTCCTTCTTTCTGTCCTTAAGTGGAATTGCATTTATTCCATTAACCAGGGCAATCTGCAAATGGAGCAGGAGGAATTAGCTGGATTGCAAATCACGGGGCTGTTAATGCCACTCTTTCTGTCCAGTCTCAGTCCTGTGATTATTGAGGATCCCACTGGCTCAGGGGCATAGTCAACACCCTTTTTTATTTTTCCACTCTGTAGGATGGCGTAAAAGTTTCCAGCTGGGAGAGGAAGGCACGTCTCTGTGTGGAGAAGTAGAATTTTGTCTTGGTCACGTCATCCTGAAGGGCAGAAAAATGCTAAAAATAAGTTGGGTTCTCAACTGCATCCCTGCCTTGGTCTGATTGCACTGACCCCAGCAGACACATCCGTGTTTACTCCATCTGAGGCTCCAGCTTGTGATTTATAAGCAGAAACAAAACTGTCCCCACAGCCTTTTATTTCAGACCGTGGGTTGTGCAGGGCAGCTCTGCAAACACGCTGATGAACGGCACAATCCCTGCGGGATTCATTTAGGGCTTCACTGCCTTTGCTGAAAAGGGACTGATTTCCCATCCACTGTAAACGGCCCAGATGTTGTGGCCCAGCTGCACAATGCCCAGTTCGGAATTCCCAGTTTGGAATCAGGCTGCCATCAGCGTTTTGATCATTTCCCTGAGACAGCCATCTGCTCTCTGCTCTCCCCTTCTCGTGCTCTTTGTCTCCACGAGCTTCCCCGAAGGCTTCCCTCAGCCTGGTGTTATTTTGAGCCTCGATTCGAAGGAGGATGGATGGTAATTTCATCTCCTCTCAAAAACTGGTCAGGCAGGATCGGTTTTCCCTGATGTAACTGCAAAAAAGCCACAGGGATGTCTTCCCAAAGAGCCACTCACACATCTGGGCTCTCTATCCTGCTTTTCCTACTTCTGTGCCTCGGGTTTGTGCACACACCTAAACCCACAGAGACACAAAACGAGATTCTGCACAATTAATCCCCACAGAACTCAACAACTCCAAAAAGGACACCCCTACATTGCCCATTAGTTAACAAAATTCCAATCAGGTGAGTTACTGAAGCTGAAATCACCCTGATTTTGTCTCTCCACAGGCTGATGACTGTCAAAACACACTCCTGAGGAGCCTCCTCTTGTCAGAATTTATTTCATCCTTATCTGAAACAGCCTCAATGAGCTTGCAAGCCGAAATTCAGGGAATAAACTGTAAAGTCCAGCCAGCTCCCAAAGGGTAACGAAATGGATGAGAGTTGAGAAATCATTTAGCAAGGGGGATTTTGGCAATACCTGAAATATGGTTGCTTGTTTGTGTTGCACGGCAGCTTCTGTATTTCAATAAGTAATCTGCCTGCCTCTGAGGGCTGCAGGGAACACTCACATAAAAATATATATATATAGAACTGGGAAATAAAACTCACATAAAAAACTCACATAAAAGATGGCCAGTGTTCACACTTTCTGCTGTTTTGAAAGATCTTTGTTGTGTTCTTCATTTTTACTGTTAGGAAGATAAACTGAGTATTTTTGGTTTTAGAAAGCAGGAGAAAAGTGAGGTGACTGCTCAAATTCCTGATGAGGATTCTGGGATGGTGGGCAGGGAACTGAGCTTCACACCAACCTGAATTCTGCAAGGAGCCTTCTACAGGTTTACAGTGGGACCTGTGCAGCAAGAAAATCTGATCCCAGAAACAGCAATGGGATTTCACCTCCAGCTTCAGAGGAAACAACAGTCACAGGAGGGTTTGTACAGAGCAGATGCATTCAGGAAAACTCCTTTTCATGTGACCCACTAGCAAAGCTTAATGCCTTGACTTCGGAAGTTTCTTTTTAAATCAGAGCCTTACTAATCAGCATGTACAGAAACAAATTTTATTAAGGGGTGATCGAATAAAATATTAAAAGTAAAGAAGAAAAGCCATAAAATGCTCATATTAAAGTTTAAAAATCTCATTAACGAAAGTTGCAGCTTCTGCCTCCTGCGTAATTCTTGGTTTCTTTTCCACCTCCCATCTGCCTCATCCTTGCAAACTGTCATCAGCCCTTTGGCCACAGCTCAGGCTTTTAATGCCATTGCTGACAATGCCTCACCCACATTGATTGTTGCTTTTAATTAGCATGGAGTGCACGGGGAGGACTGAAATTAGTTTGTTGGGTTTCATTACACTCCCGGCATTGTGCGAGCCAAGTGTCAATAAATTACCATTCTTTTTATTAAACAACAACAACAACAACTCTCTTTATTATCCAAATTACAACAGGCTGCATCACTTGGTTGCAAAAGAGAACTTGCACATTAATAAAGGGATGGAACAGCAATCTCTCAGCAAGGTTGAATAGGAAAATGTTAATCATCCCATAAAGCTTTACTCTTGGCAGGTTTTATTTCAGTCTTAGAATGAGCTATTCACATTTGACCTTCTCTGCAACAGAAGTTTAAAGAACTGATAATGCCCTGTGACAGAGCAATCCGTTGGTAAATAGTTTATTAAAATCATGGAGGTGTACACTAATTAAAAGTAACACAGAATCGCTGTCTGTGACTGCCTTGGACGGATCAATTTTGGAACAAAACCCCTCGGCAGCCTCTGTGTTTTATGGATGTTTTTGCCTGAAGTGGTGCCCAGATTCCGCTCCTGGCAAACACAAAGGTCCCATCATCAGCTCTGGCACTGCAGCGTGAACTGAAAGACAGCTGGAAAATACCAGCCAGGAATTCCTTCTCCAAGGGCTCCCTCCTTGCTCCCACCAAAGCCCAGGTGGGTTCTGGGGGAGCCAGAGTCTCTTGGAAGAGTGGGATTAATCCCACTGAGAGCTGGGGCTGCCCCGATGGGACAGGGCACAGGCAGAGGGGAGGCAGAAGAGGAACAAGGACCACGAAAAGAGAATGAGAGGGAACCATGAGCAAACCTCAAAGAAGGAACTCGGGAACTTCCAGCAAGTCCCTCTTTACCCATGTACTGCTGTGCATTAACTTAATCCATCCTTTTTGCCCTGAATGAACAATTTTGGGTTTCTTCAGGCTGCTGCAGAGCCAGTTATGCTCAAATCAAACCAGGACACTCCTACTGAATCCTGCCAGTGAAATAATCCTGCAGACTTCTGGTTTTCCGACTATAAAAGGCACCCTGGCCCCAAAAAATCTGCAGCCAAAGTGATGCCATAAATGTCTTCTGGGGGTCGGTGTCCATGACATCCCTGTTTCCCAAGATTCAGAGTCCAGTGGTGCCATTTCCTAGATAAACAAACCTCATTGCTAGCTAAATAAATAGTATCCCGTAAAATTCTCTTCATTATTAGCTCCATTTTTGTTTAGAAGATGGTTCAAGGGTCAATATACTTTTCAAAATTAAATGTGCATGTTACTTGCTGCTACCAAACCAAAGGTCAAATAACATTCACATATTTATATTACTCTGGGAAACATCTCTATTTCGAGTATCAGTATTGAAATATTACACTTCTAAATGAGTTTACGTATTCCCTTTCTTTAAAGAACTGCGTTGAATTAATTGTGTTTCATGTAAACAACTTTTTAAAAATTAATTATAAAGAAGGTGGAAGAGAAATGGAATTAACCAGCTCATTGGGAGAGGAATTGTCCCTGGAACAGGGCTTTAAGAAACCAAAAATGACACAATAGACTAATAATGCCTGTTATAAATGAGTTTCCATTTTCTCAGTAACATATGATTAATCAACATAATTGCAAGTCATCCTGTGAGTAATGTAGAAATTTAATTTGTAGAGGCTTGGTGATGAAGTCAGTGAAATGAGCCTTTCACCTTTATTCAAAGCCTTTGCTTCAGACACGGGGTTAAATGGGATTGTCTCATCCTATTCTCTCTCGGGGCACATCAAAAAAGCTACAAACAAATCCAGAAAAGTTACTGGTACCTGCTCAGGAGGAGAACTTGGGGATGGAAACAAATGTGCAGGGGGAGCTGTGCTTGGGAAGACATAAAATACCAGAAAAGACTGAAACTGGCATTTGTTTGCTGGTCTCAAATGCACAAGTCCAAAATAAACACTGGTTTAGAGTAAATCAATAATTAGAAAATGAATATTGAAAATTTTTATTTTATTTTATTTTATTTTATTTTATTTTATTTTATTTTATTTTATTTTACTTTATTTACTTTATTTTACTTTATTTTGTTTTTCAAACCCATCACCAAGTAGAACATCCAAAAATCAATCATTCTAGGGGGTATGACCTTGGAGTGGGGTAGAATTGCACATCCTAAACATCACCAGTGAGAAGCAGAATTATTAAAAAAACACACTTCAGGTATCATAAATGTTGTTACAGACATGCAGGGGTTGTGAGGCATTTCCTGAAGTTTCACCAGAATTTTAAATCCATGTGGCAGACAGGACCACACCCCTAACTCCATTTGGAAGTTTAATATTCAAACATTCTGGAAAGAGTCTGTTCTGTTTCAGATAGTGCAGGAATTGTGGGTTACACAGAAATGTTATAAACAGGAGGCAAATGTTCCTTCTATAAATATCAATATCCAAACATTAATGCAGAATTTAATCCCTCGTGTGGAGCTGCAGCTGTCAGAAATGAACATTTATTAGTGAAAAGTGAACTCATCTCCAAAAGCTGCCTCGTAAACCTGGATGATCTTTCCTCCTACCCTGATATGTTTAACACCTGAGTGAATTCAGTCTGGATGATTTTCTTCAGGATAAAAA
>QWTY01011943.1:0-26012 GCA_008033365.1 Pseudorectes ferrugineus
GTTGCATGGAGCTCTGAGCAACCTGGTCTTGTGGAAGGTGTTTCTGCCCATGGCAGAGAGGTTGGAACTAGATGATTTTTAAGGCCCCTTCCAAACCAAACCATTCTATGATTGTGGGAGACAAGATAAGAGAATTTTGAATAATTTAGCTTGAAAGGGATATCCTGAGCCATTCATCTGGGGTGTTATGTGAAATAGATTTGATTAGGTCAGTCTGCAGGGCCTTATCCAATAAAGTTTTGAATATCACTAAAAAGCTCACCAACTTGTGATTTCCACCCTTATTTCATCAAAAGCCTATGCAACACCTTAAAGACTGATAAAAAAGTTCTCTCTCTTGACAACATTACTGTCAGATGCTATGGTGTGAGATCAAGTGCTACACGCAGGCAGCTTTGTGGGAAGTGGCAGAGCCTTGCAAGCAGAATCCTCCACAGCATTTGGATGATTACCTGTGGAATTGGAGATAAGGAGCTGAGAGAACATGCCTTGCAGCTCCAGTAAAATTAATGCAGTTTTGCTTTCTCATAAGGAACTCATAACAATAATACAACAGTTATGTAAGTATCTTGCTATTACTATTAGAGAAAAATCTAATCAAAGTAGAACATAATAGCAATGTAAGAGATTAAGTTTAGAGGACGGGATGTAAACATCACATAAAAATGATGAAAGGATGCTGGGAGCTGTCAAGGAGCATATCTTGAAACAGGGTTGACAGTCACAGTTCTAGAACCAACTGGAAATTTTGTGCTTTGGCTGTTCTGTGAGAAAGTCTTTGGTAACAGCACACAATACTGCCCTTTTGCTTGTTGGGATTAAACATACCAGAGGCAAGCTTTGCTTTTTTAAAGTTATGCAACATTGTTAGGACACACATACCAAAAGCGTGAAAAGGTATTAAATAAAAGTGAATACATCAGAAGAAGAAGGCCTGAAACAAAAAAAAAAAAAAACCAAAAAAACCCAAAAAAGCAACCAACCCAAAAACTAGAACAAACAAATAATTAAAGGGTCTTTGGTTATTTTTTTCAGTGAAGGTACGTGTTTCAGCCATTTTTAAATCTGCAAATCAGAAGCTTATTGACATGGTTATTCAAACCATAAATGAGTGAAAAATAGTACATTTTCTACTATTTGTGCTATGTTTATCATGAATGTTGAAAGTGAATTGTTGTGAATTTTGGTCAAAATAGACAGTTTCAGTCGTTTCTTCTTTGCAAGTCATCTTCTCTATGTAGTCACTTATGGAACGACTGCTTGACTTGTCCAAATTGCAAGCATTTTTCTTTATCAGTGATTTTATGAAATCCCTAAATACACTGATAAGTGTATTTAGTTAACATGAACTATGGACAATAATACCTGATCATATGCCTCAATCTTACCAGATTTACATTCCTAGCTTATTCACTCCTTCCTGACGAGATTGGTACTCCTGGATGACAAAGATACTATAGATGGGATTAATTTAGTTCCAGCAATACATAAGCCAAGGACAAACTGGCTCTTCCAGCTCTACATGGCCTCCCCAGAGTTGCATGTGTGCACTAAGCTTATGTTTGCACCATGGCAAGTAGTTGCTTTCCCAGTCAGGCTGTCTCAGCATGGTGAAACTTGTGATTCCTCAGGAATCTTGCAGGGAAAGAGTCATACTTAGAAAGGAAAGTGACACAGAGTCAATGAGAGAAATAATTTTGGAACCAGATTTCTCCTTGTTTTCCCCAAAGACTGTCAGCGATTAGAGGAGAAGTTGAGAAAGAGCTAATTCAGATCAGTCAACTCCAAAGAATGTGCTGGAACCTCCCAACATGTTTGAGTTGTTTCTTTGCCATGATAGCTTTAATGTTGCCTAACCATACCTTGAGGTTATCAGCCATTATCTGTTGAGAGAAATAACATTGATGGCACTCGAGAAATAAGCTACTTGTGCTTAGACTGATAAACAGCCATTTACTTTTGATAAACACCCATTACGGAGAGGCATAATATTTTGCAAGATGTCTCTAAATATTGCTGTATTGTAGGAAAAAACTGTTAATCTGTTATATCCAGAGAAATATGAGTGTGAGGACTTCAGACTCTTCTACCTCTCAGTTTTGTAATGCTTCTGTAAGAAAAAGAGAAATGCCTGTGATTTAGTCTGTGGCTATTTAAGTATAAAGCACTTTGAGGTCATTTCTTCTTATATCTGTTATATATCTGTTGTGACAGGATAGCGTAAGGTGTCAGCTGGAAATAACTCTGTGTGTTTGTTCAGTTTTGCAAGTTTGAATACATTTTGAATGTTCCCAAGGGCTCACGCAGTCTATTTGTAATGTTGAGGTTTTTCCCTCTGAGCCTTAAGAAATACATCTTTTCCCTCTTATTATTTGATGCATTTAATTCTTTTGACAGGATAGGTGAGTGGAGAAAGTAGAGATAAAATTCTAAAATAATTTGCAATTACAAGGTAATTGATGGATTCTGATAATTGTTAACATGGAGTATAACTGGTGGTGATTAATGTCTTAGCATTGGTATACTTAGGTGGTAGTTAGAAAGCAGTTCAAGTGGCTAACATCCAGCTGATTCATATTCTGTATAGGATTGGCTCAGTGTCATTCCCCATGAAAGTATCAGTGAAAGGAAAGATTCTTATCCATATATTTTCAAGGTATTCCTTTGTCCTAGTTACTGTCTGCATTTCTTTGCAAGAAATTCTTGACCTGTTTTTCCATCATAAGACTATCTATGGTTAAGTTACACAGATATCTAAGTTGTTCTAAATGCAAATATTGTTCCCAAATATTTCTAGTATTTTAAGGGTTCATAATGGAATTAAGGACTCTCTGAGCCTTGCTGATCTGTGGTCATTCTCTGAGGTGCTTTACTGCTTCAGTCTGGTCTCTGTCATTTCTGAATGAGAGAGACTGCAAGGCAGGACTTTTCTGACCGGTCGTGGTTCTGTTGCACACCCACTGTGTTGCCCACATGGACAGAAGGTGTACAAACACTAGAGAAGGAGGAGGGGGTGGAAGAGAAATTATCAGGATCAGCACATTGGGAAAATAAACTTTTTTTCCTTTGCATCTCCTGACCATGCCTTCCCACACACATTCTCATGCTTCCTTTGCTTCAGAGTGGTGGCTAGCAGAAACCTTCATATTCATGAAAGCCAGACTGCCAGCCTCATGATACAATTTCACCACAAAGGCCAGTGACAAAAGGTGGTGCTAGACCTATTCAGAGAATTAGTTTAGCTGTAGATCTTGCCCTCCTGAAACTGGATGTTAACTGAATATATGATGCACGCATAGCAGGGGCTCTGGCCTAAAGCCAGAGAAGTGTTTGTGTAATATTAATGGCAATTTTGCTGCCAGCCAGAAAAAATTATCTTTCCTTGAATGCATGTAAATTCTGGGCATAACAAAATAAATGCCTCCTATGCTAGCTGTGGTTATTTGCATAAATCATGTTATGTTAATAAAGGTGTTCACTCTGTCAAGAAGGAAATTGCAAACTGCCACAAACAAAACCTTGGTAAGGAGATTCAGGCATTTCTCTGCATAGTCTTCCAGTCTGACTTTAAAACTTGTTCCCAGTGTTTGTTCAGGGTGAGAGGGCTGCAGGAGAAATGTGTCTGCATGCTTTTTTTTTTTTCTCTCAAAGGAAAGCTGTCAGATCAGGTGCACTGGAGATACAGCCCATTTCCCTCTGTATGGGGGCATATGGAGGAGTGGAGGTGTCCAGGCTTCCTCCTGCTGAGAGGCCCTGGGGATTGCTCTGTTCATGTCTAATAACTGTGACTGAAGAGGGCTTGAACTGAATCACTGCTGTGATGAGAGGCACCCAGAGAGAATGTGGCTGACTTAGAATGGTTGCCTGTTCAGACATTTATTTCCTCCATGTTACTCTGGTATAGTGTCAGTGACTGGGCTGTAGGAGCCATGTCTGCCATGAACACAGATGAGGAGTGTAGGAAGCATTTTTGACGGATCTCTCACTATGAAGATAAAAAGAATCAAAATCAATTTGATAAGGGCAAACTCTCCCAACTGATAATTATATGCAAAATCTGCCTGTTTCCTTAGGGATCATTCTGTAAGGGATGATACTGTAAGCATCTGTACCATCTTAAGAGTGCAGTCCAAAAGAATAACTTTGATGGAAAAGGCAGCTGCCATTAGTGTGTTTAGAATGTCTCTGCTCATGGTACAGCAGAGCTGCTGGTCAGCTGGAGTTCACAGACCTGAGTTTATCAGATACAGACTTGCGGTCAGTTGTTTTCATGTCTGATGCTAAGAATAGTTTTAGGTATGTTGGTCAGTACTTTAGATTAATAAATATTGGTAAATAGGGACATTAGTCTACCGGCTTTGCCTGAGGTAGTTAATTTTATATGCAATTTTTCTGAATAGAGGTTTTTCTCACAAACGTTTTGTTTTTTTTCAGAAGTAGTGTTGCTGAAAGAAGCTGCCAAGTATAACTAGATTAAGTGTTTTCATTTGAACAGTTTATTAGCTGAAACATGCAGATTTATGTTGACTGCATCTATTTGTCAGTTTAGTTTGAACTTGGCAAGTATTTATGAAAAAAGAAATGGGAGACATAAAAATATTATGACATTTAATATAAAAATATTTTGACTTTTCATTTTTCACAATGTCTCAATATTTAACTTATTCTAAAATTATTTCTTTTCCTAGTCAGTGAAACCAAAAACGTCTGGTTGCCAGTGAAATGAAATGTTTTCATAGAACAACTTAGGTTGGAAAGTGGTCTCTGGAGGTCTGCAGTCCAAGTCCCTGCATAAAACAAGGCCAGCTTTTAAAAATATTTTTGTCACTTTGAGACCTCCTTCTGTGACTGCAGCCTTTCAAAGGTGATTGAAGGTGTTCTTTCATGGACAACGGCTGGCTCCCTCAGTACATTTGGATGCAGCCTTTCTGGTCCCATGAATTTATATATGTCAGAAACTTTGGAGGCCTGACCTTGCCATTGAATACCACAGCAAAGAAGGCATAGTGTGAGTACTTCAGCCCTATTTGGCTTTGAACTAAAAAAAAACTCCATGCAAAACATTTTTTGGGTTGCTTTCGGGGGGCAATTTCTGGTCCAGAAACCTAGGACATTTTCAGATTGGCATGAAGTGATTTTCTCTTCCTTCTGCTGATGTTGCCAATTTGTTCACTGAGCCGGAAATACTTCCTGTTCTTTTTATTTCCTGGATGTCAAACATGATCTGTGCTGTGGCAGCACCTCTGTAGTCCGGTTCTTGTTCTGCAAACATGTGTTTGCATATAGTGTAAATATTCACCTTAATGTCATAATCCGACATACGTGGTATTTCTGTTCTAGCAGCGAGCATTCTTCAGTAGATAATCAAATGTGGCTTACCAAAGAGAAAAGGTTCATTTTCACTTTGCATTTGTTTAAATTCTGAAGGGATATTTCTTTGTGTTGGTGAGAGAGCAGATGTTCTTTGCATCATTTTTGATTATGTGGCTATTGCTTGTATTTGACTATAAATATAAAAGAGTAAATTTGCTGATCCAGATGGTTGTCCTAGATTGGCGTTCTGGTAGAAATAGTCTTTTTATTGTTCTTTGCATGAAACCATGTCTCTGTATTTGACACCTCATTAAAAGTCAGCATTGGTATACAACTAGAAGCTGTTTTGCTTTGTGATGCTAGTGATATTGAGTGAGAAATTAGAAGTCCCTTAATTCCAACTCATCTCAGTAGTACTTGACACATTTTTTACTCTGTACCTGCTTGAAATTGCGACAGTGACATTAAGGGATATTAAACGTGACCCAGTTGCCTGCAGGCTTGTACAAATGGCTTGGTTTATGGGTAAAACTTCAGCTACCAATTTGCTATTAAGCATGCTTTGCATTAAACAAATGTTTAGCAACTTTTAAAACTGGACTTGGGAGTGAATGAGAGATGACGCATCTATAAATACATCCCTTCCTATAAAATTGCTCTATCATTTATTGAGACTTTGAATTTATATACCAATTCATCTGATTTTCCAGACTGATATGCTTTATAGCTTCCTTTCAGCACCTCTGAAAATCAAGGTGCCATTGAATTCATGCACGTGCATTTGTTAAAACTGAACTGCTGTCAGTTGGATATACCGTTAATTGATCTTTGCAGCGAAAAGGGGGCAGAACTAGATTCCATCTCTTCCTTAAAAAAAAGAGTAAATAAAAAAGGGAGCAATAGAGAAACCCTGGGGCTTCTTCCTAGCAAAAGGGGGTTCAGCCTAGAGGCGGGGTCGTTTAACCATTGAGTGATAAATCCAGGCTGGTGACTCGGGATAATTGCTTGTCACTCAGTCAATTCAAGTTTCAAATGAGCCATCCAGCTCCTTCCCAGACAGCAGGTTGGAAAAGCTACACTTGATAAAAGCTCACAAACCAGTAAGAGAGAGTAGTTTACAACCAGTAATCTAAAGCATCCATTAGCAATACACGTTAAAAAAGCAGAACAAACAAACAAACCAAAAGAAAAAGAAAACAACCCCAAACTTGACCTGTGGTCCTACAGAGTGTTACCCAGTGCATTATTTTAGAAGACCTTAGTGAGATCAGGCTAATACGACACTTGCAGATGAAAGTATTTATTTCTATGAAAACCTGACTTCTGAAGAACCAGTACTTTAAAGATTTAGAAACAGGAGTCTTCTGAGTTCTAATCCTCATTTTCCAGGCTTGGCCATTGCTTTGAATAATCCATCAAACCCTTACTTCACCACATCATTAATGTTCTTGGGGGTGTGATGAGCTACGTGATGGCATTTGTTTCTCCTGACTGATTCTGCAGTGGTTCTTAATAAATCCCCTGAAATGCCTTATCCTTTTGCATTTTAAAACAATGCAAAAACTCAACACCTCCCCCCAGCCAAAACTCTTCTTGAGAGGAGTGCTTATTCCCCTTGAAGTTGTGGGAGCCATAGAGAGCTTAAAACTCTTGCCCTGTATAGTTGTGCCAGTCATTTGTATCATGGCCTGTATTAGCCCTCTGGTGCTGTCCTGGGAATGAAGTTTCCTCAACTGATTGACCCACAGGACTTGATGGTCTTTTCTACTTACTGTGGTGTTTATCTTGCACCGATCGTAGAATCTGAAGATCCGCATTTTATAGAGAATCTGTAAGTGTTCTGCTGCTGTGATAGTATTAAAATTATATGTTTGCTGATTGTATGGACTCTAAATGCTGCTAGTTTGCAGCATTTGTTCAGCATAGAATCTGAATGCTTTCTAAACATGCATGGATTCATTCTCACAGTGCTCCTGTGAATGATAGAAATTAGAGAAATATTGGTTTGATGAGCATTGTAGCACACCAGCTGTTCACCAGCTAGAAATAAAGACATGGTGGGGAACAATATATAGGGAGAGAGGTGTGTATAATCTACCCATCTCTGTAACAATTGCTACCTCCTTTTTTAACAGACAGCTGGAGAGGGAAAAAAAGATTGTGTTGAAGTTTTGTGGGTTTGGTGTCTTTGAAAAGGCAACACACAAATAACCTTTTCTCAGAGGAAAAGGATGTCTTTTCAAACTTGCAATGGAAAACAATGTATGCTCATCACTAAGCTTTCCATGGGAAATGGAAAGAGTTAGATGTTATAGAGAGATGTTTGTGACCAGCTTACACCATTAATCAAATTCTACAGTTTTTACAACTTAGGCAGAGGTCAGCATATACACTATTACTTGATAGTCAGACAACCTTATTGCTTAAATTGTCTTTGAAAGAGCTTGAACTCATATGTAATCCCAATACCATTAGACTTTTTTATTTCTTTAAAAACTTTCCTGCTACTTTAAATGTGGTGCACAACAACTGATAAACCTTGATTGTAACCAAGATGGCTGATGAAGATGCACAGGCATCAGTTGATCTCAGGGGTTATAAAGTCACCACTTTCCTTCCTTGTGTTCAGCTCATGATTTGTACACTGATGTTGCTGTCAGAGCTCGGGCCTTTTTAAAGTGATCATTAACTCTTCTCTGTGTTGGGTACCAAAAGGAGATCCCCAGATGCTCGTGGTACCTTTCCAGAAGTACATCTACTTCCTGTGGGAAGAGATCTGCTTTGTTTCTCTTTTCTCTTTCTCCTGGTATGTTGCTGTTTTAGGATGACTCCTTACAATTAATTACCTGGTGTACTCCTATCTAATTTTAACAATATTAGAATTATGTGTAGATGTTATATGAAGCATAGAGGATTTTTATGAAGGTATACATATTAAATGGAGTGACTCAAGAGGTGTGGCATCCTCTTGAGAAGAGGAATGGCATCAGTTTGGATCTTAGACACTTTGTTATTGGGAGCATTGAGGACAGAGAGATATGGATATGTTTAAAGCTCTGTGCTTAACTTTATCATTCTCTCTTCTTCTCTCAGGGCATTTTTTTCCTTTACATGCTCCTTAGCTGACATGAAAGCTGTGACTTAAAATCTGAATTTCAAAGGAGTTCTCAATATTTGCCTCAGATGTCATCTTTATCTGTAAATCCTCAACTATCCTTCAGTCTGCACGTCTGATCCCTCAGCTTTCCAGAAGCCTGTGATCCTTCCTTGATAGCTCCTTAAGCTAAATAAGGAGTCTCTTGCCCGTAGGTCTACATACCACTTGTCTTTCTCATCTGGGTTTCTCAGTTTAGGTAGAAAGAAACCAGTCCATGCTATCGGAAGACTGGAGATTGGTGGTGTCTGTAAAGCACCCGAGGAGGATTTTCATCAGTGGATACAGATCTTTTTGCTATGACTGTGGTGAGTTTCTGCTAGCAGGGTCCCAGTTCTTTTGGGAGTATGCATTATGACTTCTGTTGACAGGTTTTTGGAAATAGAAGGGTTAAGTGTCATTAAACAAATTATTTACAGCTAGATTCCTAACTAGCATCTTGACTGCTCGATATGTCTTAATCTTTTAAGTCAGTTGTCAGTGTAGATCTGGCTTCCAATAAGGTTTTACCCATTTTTGAAATGTTTGCTAAAGGAAAAGGAAAACATTTATTCAAGAGGGTCCAAGCTTTTGCTGGCAGCACAACTTTGTCCACATTCTGCCTCCTAAAACTTTATTTTGAGGTTGCATTAGCATTGTAGTGTCCTGCATAAATAAGAAATTCTGCACATACTAAGATGAAAATGAAAAGCTTAGAGGATGGCAACCAAAAAGAAGTATTTAACTTGCAGCTCAAGAAGACAAAGGATAAGGGGGCATTTGGAGAGAGTCTTCTGTGTCTCTACTCCTTGTATAGGTAGATTCAGTAGAACTTCCCCATGAAGTGTTTTTATTGGGTTGTACTTGTTTTCTGCTCTGTAACCTGGAGATGTGGTTTATCTTAAATAGGTAAAATATATACCAATGCTCTAGTTAAATATCAGGAAAACTTTCAGTCACAATAGTGTCATCTGTGTTGCTATGTGGTCAATATCTTGTGCTAACCATTCCTATTTAAGAAGTGGGAGAATAGTCAATGACTCTTCAAAACGTAGCAGCAGCTGAGGTCTCTATTCTGTTCCCCATGAAAGACGCTCTTTGAGGTGGGTAAGCTTTTAAATGCCTTTAGCATTAAACACTCCAGTCTGCACTACTGATCCCTCAGCTTTCCAGAGCATTTGATCCTTCCTCAATAGCTCCTTAAATGAAATAAAAAGATTCGTCTGTGTTAGGTCCAAGTACCACTTACCATCCTTCTCTCAGCAGTTTCTCACTTCAGGCAGAGAGGACCAACGTGCATTACCAGTTATGCACACATAGCTTGCCTGTAATACCTGAAAACAAAAGATCTCCGCTTGCAAATTTTGGTTGCTGTTTGTACTCGTTAATAGTATGATTTCTATGCATTTTGATGTTCCCCCTACCAATACACCCAGGGTTCCCGGTAGACTTATACATACTGGTTAATATGCAAGTTAAAAAACTCCAAAGATCATAAAAAAGAGTGACACCCTTCAGAATGGAGGTAGCAAAAAGAGAGCTAAACCTAAAGAGCATATGCAGTGTTTTGTACCCCCTGCAGAAGACTGGAATCCTTCTGGCTTTGTAATCAGTTAGATACAATTCTGTGATACTGTTATGCTCTTAGAGGGACGCTGAAGCTAGTTCATGTCACGCTCCTAGCAACAATGAAGGTAACTCTGTGTGCATTTGTAACACCTCTGGCACCCAGGTGCCACAGGGAAAGGCACTTATATTGAGAGAGAAGTTTAGGTCCTTTGAACATGTGATGATGTTGTTCTTTGCCCTTGATTTGGTACCACGACTGTCTTCTGTTCTAATGCTATGCTGTTGGTGAGGACTGTGCAGTGTGTCCTAAAGAGCATTAAAAAAACCCCCAAAACTTTATTGCAATATTTGGGACTGGATCTTGAAGGAGCTTTTTTTTTTCTCTGACTCAGCTGCCTATTCAACTGCCAAATGTGCCTTTGGGAAGAGGAGACCCTTTCTTTGATATTATTTTCTGTGTTCTGAAAGAGGGGGACAAAGATGCTATCCTATTGTTAGAAAATGGTCTCGGATCCTTTTCTGAAAGACACGTGTGCAATTACTGTAAGGCACTGTATTGCCACATACTGTATGATTTATCCATCTTTCTGATCTCCTTGCTTTTCAGATTTAGATGAGAAGTTGCTACTATAATACTTAAAAAAGGCACAAAAAACCTCCTCTACAATAAGAATCATATCATTCCAAAATTCAAATAATCCTTTCAAATGGAGTAATAGAGGCAATTAGAGCATGAGAACACTCACTAAATGGGATACGAGCTTTTCCAGCTTGTTCCTTCCTGTTCCTTAGTAACATAGCAAAAGCAAAGAGTTTTGAGAAGGGGTGTGGGGGAGAGGGGTTGGTTCTTGGTTTAAAGACTCATACATTTGATTCATAATTTTTTCCCATCTAAGTGGTTTGAATCTCATCCAGGCAGTTAGCAGTCAAACTATTTCATTGCAGCTATATGTGTGTCTGTATGATACATATGGCTCACTCCAGTTGTCTCAGCCTTATTGCCAGTATCTTTTTCTCACTATCATCATGATTAATCCACTTGTTTTGTAGCATTTATGGAGAGACTTGAAACTAAACAGGAAGAGAAACTTCAGTGGTCTTACTGTTGGTACCACAGTCTATCTATGCTTCAAGTAAGGTACATCGGTGGGATTAGTGAGAAGCTGTTTGGTTTTGGTATCTCTATTATTGTGTCTACACAGTAATAAAAAGAAGAATTAAATCTCTAGCTCTGTCACTCCTGCATCTTGCTTTGATTTGCACTGCATTACTGGAAAGCTAATGAAATGTAAAGCTTCCTTAAAATAGAATCTCTTTTCATCTTTATTGCTGTTGTGGTGTACTAAAGTCTATGCATAATTGTTGCTATAATGGTTACTTTAAAATTCTCTCTTATGGTAAAACTTTGTGAAGTTCTGCATATTTGTAATTTCTGCATATAGTCATTTCTTAGCTGGCAAATCACACCCATTAAATAAATATACCTGAAATCAGTGGGTAGTTGCTATTATGGAGGCGAGGCTGAAGTTCTAGAGGTATTTCATTAATTGCTGGAGTGTAGTCATCTTCAAAGCAAAATATATCGGCGGGTGAAACTCTGGAAAGCAGCACTGAGTACTGTAAGCCCTTTGCACTCCCGTAAGACTGTCTAAGCAGCAGCTGCAGCGAATGCGGTTTCCCTCTAGTGGTGCTCCCTGCCGTAGACGCTGCTCCTGCGATTGCCTGGCTGCTCAGCCTACACTGAGAGTTGACTTGAGCTTTGCTCTCTGAAAATCTAGTGTGTACAAATATTTCCTTAGGCAAACTGTAGATGAGTCACAGTATAGCAGCTTCTGAGTTCTTTATACCTACGCTGAAGTTTTTGTTGCCCTGATCTGTTAGGAACAGCAGTTTAAGGCGTTTGGCAAATGTGGAGTGGTTCATATGACAGCCATATCTGAAAACAAACATAGAGTCAGCGTGACTGAAATCACTTTGAAGTTCATTTAATTAAACTCTTGTAAATCTTAATTTTAAAAGTATGAATTCTTGAGGTTTTTTTACATATTTCTGTGTCCTTTTTTGACCTTCTCACTGGTTGTGAATATAAAATAAAATCCCTTTCCTTAAAAGTGAAAAAAGCTCACTCAATAAAAATAGGAAAACATCTATTACCATTAAAAATTAATAATATCTTGAATAGATAATAAGAAATGCTTCATTTTATTTTTAAACAGTGGATTTTTTTCATTTAGCTTGAAGTTGAAATATTTTGGATGTTTTCTAAGTCAGAATAAAATTATTTTTGGATGAACTGAAATATCCTTTCATTAAAATTGTAATTTGCTATGTAAACCCCTTTGAGGGGATCAAGTTTCTTTTAACATGAATGTTTTCCTGTTAAAAATGATTCTGCTTTAGATACACAGTATTTATGTAGTGTCTAAAGGCATTAAAAATTCAGCAGCAGTGAAATTGAGGTAAGCAAGGAGCATAACCCACTGCCCTTGATGGAAAAACCTCAACATAAATGCAGTTTGTGCCATGTGTGACCTGTATGATGTATGCAATCATATCATCTCCTTGTTCTTAATCACAAGTTATATTCATGCCACCTGAAAGACATGCAACTAAATTTCCACACTAAGTTTTGCTTCAGAGCATTATGAAAAAGCTGCAATCATGTTGAATGCTGCCTGAATCTGTGTTGAACCTTATTACAGCTTTTGGCCAGGGTATCTGCAGTGAAAATAACAGCCATTCAATATGGTGATACATGTATTTATAGCAAAAGCAAGGAAGTATGTTGTGTTTTGTTGGGTTTGGTTTTGGTTGTTTTTTTTTTTTTAAATAAGGGCTTAAAAAAAAAAAATTAAAATAGATTGCATCCAAAATAGTTAAACCTAGCTAAATTATTTTTTGTCATGTTTATATAGAGATGGGGGTAGGTTTGAGAGAATGAGTAGGGTGGTCTTGCTACTTTTCAGTTAGTTGCTGAGCTAATTCCATGCACTTTATTAGTCTGGGTGTTTCAGGGAATTCTTACTTGCACTTGAGAGGCTAATTGACTCTGTGGGTGTTTAAAGGACTTGTGTGTATGCACTTTTTACTGCTGAATGGATGTAAATAATTCAACTTTGGTTCTGGGTAGGCTGATGTAAATCATCTCAACTTTATTGACTTTTCACAATAAAGCCACTGTGTAAAGCTGTAAACATAAAAGTTTTTAGCATGCCTCACAGAAAAGTTGTTTTTTAAGTGCATGCTATGTTTTGTTTAACTTGTGGGGCAGTACATGGACATGATCCTGTTCCTTGAGGAAATGGAAAGACTGGTGCAGGTAAGGTCCCCAGTGAAGGTATTGCATATCTGTAGGGGAGTGCAACTGCTTATTCCTTGTTGGCAGCCAACGTTTTCTTGAAAAGAGGAATTCTAAAGCCTGTATATGAGCAAAACAAGTGTGTGTGTATGAGAATATAGGTTGATTTGACTGAGATGTCTACATAAATGTCTTCAACGTACAGAGTCTGGGGTTGCCACTTGTTTCTTAGCAATTAACAATGCTCCTGGTGTTGAACAGCAGATCCTGGTCGAGGAAAAGACTGTCCTAAAACACTTTGTCCATACTAGTGCTGCTTGAAAAAAACCAACAAAATTTACACTACTGGTTTATATTTAACCAAGACTGAAAGTTACTGAAGATTTTCAGAGCAGCTGCCAGCTCTGCTTTTGAGCCATTCTTGTGTTTTGATATTTGACCTGTAGTAAGTGGGAACTTACTACGTATCAGGAAGCCATAAAGGTGTGTGAAAAATTGCCAGCATCTTTATCCTTACACCCATTTCTTCCTTTTTTGGGGTCTTGTGATTCATTCTCACGTTTCACAAATCTCTGTGCACACATTTTACACAGCAAACCACAACTTCTCTGGTCATTATGTAAAGGTGTAAGTAAAAACAACCAATGCCTGTCCTCCATCACAAATGAAAAAAAAGGGGGGGGTGGGGCTGGCAAAGAAACTTCCCCTTCCCTGCCCCTCCTTGCCTTGGGATGCTAATGGCATTCCAGCAGGATGTTGCCCTGTATAAAAGAGACACAAAAATGCATCTTTCCACTGAAAAAATCTGAGATAGTAGCCAAGCATTTTAAGCATTTTAATTATAAGGTAAAAGCAGAGAAAACCTTGTCATTACTGAGGGTCTTCTTTTCAAAGCATTAGTGTCACTGTAGAATTATTTATCATTGTAATTGTACTGAGGGAATCCCCTTGTCCATTCTCATCAATATGGCAACATCCCTCCTGTTCAGCTCTTGTGGTGTTCTGTAGACTTCAATGTTCGACTTCTTCTATAATGTTGGATAAGATGCAATAATGAAGATAGCCTGGTTTCACGCAGGTCATTTTAATCTTACAAATGGATCAGATGATGACAGCCTGCACCAAAGTAAAAGCACACTTTTTGATCCACCTGTGAGAAACTGCAGAGGGGATTAACCCTCTTTCTCCTTTACCTCGTAGGAGGAAATTTCCGTGTGCTGTTAGCCACTGAAGGTGGATAACAAGTGTGTTTTCAGAAGTATTGTCAGAACTGCATCCCTCTGACCAGTTGTTTGTTCTAAACACGTCAGTTCTTGGGGGGCACGTGGAAAGCAACTTGGCATTTTTTAGAAGGCATGATCTGCTTTTTGATTCTTTACACTTTGGCATGTGTGTTCTTGGCACTTTCATATAGTTTGTGAGCCAAGCTGTTAATTAGGAGCAGTGCACCTTTGACACAGAGATAATGTTTGGGACACTCTGGGCAGATTGGATGGAGTTCCTCCATGTTTGAAAGCATATACTAATTGTTTTTTATGAACAATGGGTGTACAAGTTTGAGTAGATGTTGGAGGATTCATGGTAGAATGAGGAGGAGTTGCTGTGGATGAATCAAGTAATATTTGCTCAAGAAGCCTGAACTGCAGCTGAACGTGTGCCCAGAATTTGGGGATGGCTAAGAGACAGATCTTTTTGCTTCTGATTAAGTAGTGTTTGCCACTGCAAAGCATAAAAGGAATATTCACTCATATGCCTCATTTGAGGTGGAAAATGAAACGTAGTGATCAATTCAGTCTGATACACAGTTCCTCAGAGAACATTAGGAAGGGGGATGGAATGACCAAGATGGTCAGAGACACCAACAGGAGTGATGCTCTGTCAGCTTAACTATTAAGTTATTGCTACAATAACAACTTTCTTATTCTGTTTACTGTTATGTTGTCCTTTACTCTTTCCATGCATAAAAATTAAATAAATTGCAGAAACTACCTAATGCCCAATGACCCAAAGTATTATAAATAGAAAGTGTTTCCAGGTGTGCCATTCATTGCTACAAGAGCTCCTTGTCTGCCTTTTCTTGTCTCTTATCATAAAAGAATGTTGTACAAAAGGAAGATACAAATCTCTAGCTTTCTTTCTCTGCCCATTTAATCTTCTGCTTTGCTTCCTCCTATGTCTGTTATCCTTGTTGAAGGATGATGTAGGTGCAGATAGCATGACAGGAGGAGAAAACATAAACCTGCAAAGCATAAGACCACAGAAATGCCTTACCAGGCAGGAGATTTCTTAGGGACAGCATTAAGGTGCTGGTACACGTGGCCCATTTCCTTTCCAATTTCCCCAGCATCAGCAACTGTTGGATTAGGAATCTTCAAGTCCTTGTTTAAAAATTGATCACATATAAATGTCTGTATAGGAACAGCACACGTAGTAATCATGCTCAATGAAATGAATTTTGGTATCCAGATGTGAAAGTCCCTGTATACACAGTTCTTGGAACTACTCAGAATTCAGTGGGAGCTTACACAAGGAGCAGCAATTCATTTGCACATTCTCAGTTGAAAAATGGGGACATAATTTTGCTGCTTTTCAGGTCAGCCCACTGCTGCATAAATGTCTTGAAAGCATTTGAAAATAAAACAGTTTGACTAGAGTAAAATAATGTTTGCTTAATTGTTTCTTTTAAGATCAGATATGTCTGGTTTGAAAAACTTATCTGAATGCTAATATATTGAGTTTTCGTATGTAGTACTATTTGGGTAACCCTACTAAAAGAAGCCAATGCCTATTTTTACAAAAGGGAGGGTGGTAAGTGAACAAAAGTATTAAAACCTTTTTTTTGTTTCTGCTGATCAAATATAAAATTGGCTGATCAAGACATGGAGTTAAATAACAAAATAATTAATATCTGCAGTGCTTAATTTTCCAGTTTTTAGCCCAAGCTATTAACCAGTTACTTCTAAGTAGACAACCTTACTCATTTGGAAAAAGTGGGAATGCTGCAACTTTCTACTCCTTTATTTGTGAATTGGTTAAGCTACATTTTCTGAGAATATATTCGTGTAACTTCTGTTGGTGTCACAGTTTTGTTTTGAAAGTGTTACAGTGGGCATCAAGACAAGCCAAACCGCAGACTGTTTTAGGTGATCCCTGTTTTGTCAGGCTAGGGTTGAAAAATGGGAACTAGAAGGTCAGCAACTGAGTTACTCAACCATGCTGAATACAGAGCTATTGCATAGAAAGCATTGCATTGTCAGCTGAGCAGACTCCAGCACACCTGACTGTTTCTGTTGGCTGAGCCCTCCAGAGCTCTAATGGATATGTGGAAAAGATTGGGTTTTTTAAAAAGCATTTTCTGCCCCTCCCCCCTTTCCCCTGCTATCAGATGGCATTATACAAACACACAGGACCAGGTGACCTCCTTCACCTTCCTACCCAGGAAGTGGCTGTGTAGAACTATAGTAACTGGTGCTGTATATTTTGATGTAAATGATAATTTCACTGGCCATCCAGAGATATAATTGTGTGAATTCTGCTCTAGGATAAAATGTACTTACTGATGTAAATCTAGCATAACTTTCTTGGATTCTTAGAGTTTTGCTTTTCTGGTGCCAAAGAACTTAAACTTTCTGGCAATGATCTAGCTGCCTTGTTCAGCTGGATTTACATGTGTGGTATGTGACTTTGGCACATGGATGAGGGACAGCAGAAGTTATGTGGTTCTCCTCTTAAGGAGATATTCTCTGTGATTTCAATATATGACTCCCCATCCTTTTAATCCAAGAATGACTCTTATCTTTCAGGTCACTAGAAAAACATTTTTATCCTCTTAGTTTATGGTAAAATTGGCTGGCAATGGTCTTTATTTGAAAAGTTATTATTTTCCTTTTTTTTATTAGCATGAAATGCATGATTTTTTAAAAAGAATAACAGAATATTTATTTATTGTGCTTTGGTCTCCTTCTGAAGAATTCCTCTACTATGCATTGTATCCTAGCTGAATGAGACACCACCTTCTTAGCCCATGTTCCTCCTCTGGTGAGAAGCAATTACGGTCATGTTGCTCATTAGGCACTGTGCATTTGGTGGGCTATGGGCTATCTGACATTAGTTTTACCAGTGCAGTAGGATGAGCTGTAGCAGTGCCTCATTGTCCCTACCCCATCTCTTTTAATATGTTCAATATGTCTCGTTTTTTCTTTCTTGGGTTCCCCTTTTGCCAGTTTGAGCAGTGGGTCCAGACCCAACGTGTAACAAGTTTGACTGTCCTCGTTCCACGTTTTCTGGTATACCTGGATCAAAACCCCCCACTTTAGTAGTGTACTGAAGTGAGGATAGATGCTTTTAATTTAGCACACACCATTATTCAATTTCACTTACTGTTTGACATGGGTGAGGTGTTCTGGTCCTGTAATCTGAACAATTAATTTTTTAAGTAATTGCCTGTCAATTGTGATGGGTGAGCAGCAAAACTGGACAAATATGGGTAGCACTAATGCTGTTTTCCCAGGAGCATTGTTTGCAAGGGCAATTGTGGTATAACCTTTTGGAAAAGACATGGTTCCTCTTCCTCTTTTGACTGTAATTCAAGGGGTGAAGTAAGCACCTCAAAACTAGGCTGCTTTGCCAAAGAACCTTAAAGCAATCAACCAGGTTGGTGAATGGTTTTCTTTTTGAGATTTTAATTTTTTTAAAAATTATTTTTGAAGGTGGGGTTTGAAGTTCTGTGGGGGTTTTTTATTGTTTTTGGGGGGTGGGTGTTTTTTTTTTTGTTTTTGGTTTGGTGTTTTTTTGAGACTGAAACCAACCTGGTGTTTGATACTGAAGTGTTGAAAGACCAGTGTGATTAACTTTGAAAAGAATCCCAAGTACCTTGGGGATGTTGTAAATCCAGATTCTTAGGAGAGCAGAATGCTACTGTAGTGGCTCCACTTTAGAGATATTTCAGTCATCAACTTGTTTTCCTATTACTGTAGTGTGCTGTACAATGAGATGTTTGGAAATTAGTACCACAGCACAAGAGAGATTCCTACCCATTTTAAGTGCACGTGACCTTAGGGCTCTGCGGAGGAAGGCACCTGACTGAGTGGAAGGGTTTGTGATTGCCTGAGCTGGGAAGGTGTAGGTGTGAGGGTTGATTACAGGTTGTTAAATGCCTGTACACTCTACTGGTCTGTATCACACCAGGTTGATTTTCATGACTTTTCCCACTGAGCAAGTACTAAAGTGATTGTGGGCCTGGCTTTAACTGCTGCACCTATCGCCCTTCCCAGGCAAGGGACCTGAAACCCTTTATGCTGGGCAGAAACTCAATGACAACGAGTGGCACACTGTCCGGGTGGTTCGGCGAGGAAAGAGCCTCAAGCTGATCGTGGATGATGATGTTGCCGAGGGTAAGTGTGATGTATCAGTATTTTTTGATCACTCTCTTTGTATCTCTGTTTCTAGTCTTTGCCATCATGCTGCTCTCCCCGTTCTTGTGTATACCTTTCCCCCGCCTTTCTGTTACCACTTGTGTGTTATTTAGTGTTACTATGTTGAAAATGAATGTTCGGGTCTGAGAGACTGTTCTTAGCCAGCACCAGAAACTTCTGTGACAACTATAATGACATGAGATATGGGTTTAGGGGACAGATAAGCTTGCACATATCTCAGACTGCAGAGGTGTTCAGCAGAACTTACTCTTGGTCCAGGCTCTTTAAGGCAGGCTGAGTACACTCCCTTCCTGAGTTAACATGATGGTTTCCAATGTTGTAGAATCAAAGCCGAGGCTCTCTAGACCATCCCTCTGCACCTCTGCACAAACTTTTCCTTGCTGATAAACCTGCATGCAGTACATGTGTTACAGAGCATGGATTTATGTCTCTGCTGTTCCTTGTTTATTTTTTGTTTTGTTGGTTTTTTTTCCTTTTCCTTTTTGTAGATTGGGTATTCTTGATTTTTTTTTGATTTTTTTTTTTATTTTCTGCATTTCCAGACAGCTTTTTGACCTCCTACTTCTTTTTACAGGGAAATGTAGTTGAAGGGAGGAAAGAAAAGATCGATCAGTCAGGAAAGCTGGTGTGTTGCAGGTTGAGATTTGCTTTGAAATGATCAAAGTACTTTAGATTGATCCTTTTCTAATTGCAAAATTTTAGAGATGATACTTTTCTGGTCCATTTCTCCATGACCGCAAGAGCCAGAAACCTATCTTTCTTTTCTTTTGAAGGTCTAAAATTCTCATAGTTGTATACAACTTTAAGAACTGGGTTTTTGAGGAAAACATCAGCAGTCTGGAGGCTGATAATAGAATCAAAAAGAGTGGGAACCCTGGATGCAAAACTGATGCGGGTATGATTGTTAGTTGACACCCATGCTGGTTTGCCAAAAGCTGAAATCCTCTTTTCTGAGTATTTTCTACTTAGAATGCAACTAGAAGGAATGGCTGCTGTACATAGTGCCAGAACACTATATCCTATCTCTGCAAAAAGTTTTTTCTTCTGTATGAATGTGAATTATTTTAAATATTGTGGTAATTTAGATTATTTGGAAAGCCGGGAGTCAGCAATCTGAAATAAGCCCAAAGAAGTCAGCTTACAGGAAAATGGTCTGAAATACGTTTTCTCTCTGAAGTAAATATATGCTGTGCTATGCAGGCTGTGATTCTGCAAGAGAGAACAAGAAACATATGCAAGAAAAATCATTCCCTCTCCTTGTTGGAAGTCAACCTTGGTGGTGGCTTGGTCAAAATTAGCTTATAGGGAAAATGAATTTTATTTAAGAGGGAACTTTTTGAGTTAGTGACACATGCCAGCAAACACTTCATCCCGATTACTCCTAAATTTGAGAACAATTCTTCTGGATATGCTTTTTTAGGAAGCACCACGAGGTGGCACTCTCTGCATTACCGAATCTATCCCCCAAAGCCATCTGGTTTTGAAGTCTCTTTTTCACGAAACTGAGTTTATAAATACTAATGATACAATCCTCTACTAAAATAGGATACGCATATGTACATGTATATGAATTACATAATTAAAGATGCATTACAGCTAAAAATATCAGTTAAAAGAATGCCATCACGGCAAAGTCAAAAGTCAGAAAAGCCAGAGTTAAGATTTTCTGTGCAATCTGCATCCCACTTCCTTGGGCAGATGATAACAGTCTTCAGTGATGTGGTCGCATAGATTTTTCCACAGGATTCTTGCTGTCTTAGGCATAGATCAGAAGTCTAAATTGGGCCCCCAGTAAAAATAAACAGCCTATTTGATTTCCATCTTCTTATTGCTTGTTTGGAACAATGCATGCCAGGTAAATTTTGCTCTAAATTTATACCCGCTTTATTTTTTTTAAAATTTTTATTTTTTGTCTGTGTGTTGTGGGCGACTCATCAATATGTTTATACAGAACTAAGAAGCTTTAACTGGATTTATTACCATGTCTGTGTTCTGTGAAGCAAGTGGGCATCTTTTTCCCATTTTGCAGGTTTGGAAACAAGGCACCAGATTAAAGTTGGATGTATTTGGTACCAAATTGGCATATATATTTAGTCATTTGCATCAGAATGATTCAGCACGTCTGTAAACTACATCCTGTAAATTAGTTCAACCCTGCTACTTGAAGAATTAGATGTAGGCAATTAATGACCACCTGTGAAAAATCTGTAATGAAGTATCTGACTTGGTTTCCTGTAGGACATCTAAGGCAGAGACAGAATCCAATTCTTCTGGACAGCATTTTACTGCTTAATCACAAAACCTTTGTCCCACATTCCTCCTGACCTCAGAACAGACCTCAGAACGTCAGTGGTAAATGAGACACAAGCATAGCAGATATATTCCTCCCTATGACATCTTGCTAGCACCCAAATACCACAGTGGAGGCTGGAATTTTTTCTGTCTGCTACCACTTGAACTAGAGAGTTTCTGATTGCTGTAGTAGGTACAGTACTCTGTAGATCACAGTGGGGGAACTAGGTGAACTCTGCAGGTGGGGCTGGTAGCTAATGAGATCAGAAAATACTGGATTGCACTCCGTGATTTCCTAGGAAATTTCATCTCTGTCTTGATTCTGATCTTGTATTGCCATGTCCTTTTCAGCTTTTCACTGAACTACTCCTAACTTTGTACACTACTGCTTCTAACACTATTTCTTTTTTATTAAGCCAGCCCCAGTTTCCTCATTTTTCACCTTTTCTAAGATTCTGGGCTCACCTCCTCCAAACTCCCTCACTCCATTTTTAATGCCCCCTATATTTAGGCTCCCTCTCCCACTGTACTCCAGATTTCCCAGCCTTGACTTTTCTCTCCTGCTCAGCCCACAACTGCCTTGTATTTTTTTAAGTGTAGAAGAACAAAGGAGGAGTTTTCTTGCCTTTGAGCATTGACATATCTTAATTTTATTTTTCTAATTTTTTGTTATATAAAGTGACTTTCTAATTTTAAGAAAATACACTTCTGGTTTGGAAAAATCATAAATTTTCATTTGATAACACTGAAACTAAGCCTCTAAGAATCACAGCAATGGAAGTGAGAAAGTTTGTCTAAACAAATTTCCCCATGTACTATTTCAATTTCTGGAAACTGCCATTTTTCAAACTAAAATAATATTTCTGGTGAAGAACTGGTTCAGGATTTAAAAATATTTGCATTGGTCCTGACACTTGAATTCCAAATAGTCAGAAATTTGTGATTGCCTTCAGCTGCTTCTAAGTTTGATCAGCTGTGTCTGCTTGGATTGAAATTTTCCATGCTCTTTGTATAATTGCATTTTTATTTAGATCCACTGGTAAAATTTGGAATAAATGAAAAAGGTGAATTGGTTTGTGTAATATTTTTTTCTTCATATTTGAAGTAGATAGCTGAAAACATTTTTTCTAATAACAACTGTGCTTGTTTGCTGTCTTTGAATAAAACTTGGTCACATTTGGACAAAGTATAAACTGAAAAATTGCAGTTTGTACATGATCATGAGAGGTGATTTAGGAATATTTCAGTGTTTCCAGAGGCTCTAAGCAAGAAAATGACCATCAGTTCATTTAATCTGACTGTCTATACACTACAAGCCGGGATGTATCATCCAAGTGTCTTTATAAATGTGTTCAGCTTTCATTCTATCCTGAACAGAAAAAAAAAAAAAAAAAAAGTCACAATTAGTAGGAAAAGTCTTGAGAGGGCTATCATCTGTTGGTTGGTTGGTTGGTTGATTTTTTTTTTGTTTTTTAATGCCTGGAAACACTTTAGGTGAGAAATTTCTAAGAGATTTCAGGAGATAGCACAGAATATGAGAAAGCTTATAAGTGCCAGTTGATATAACCTAGGGGAACTGGAGGAGTTTGTCCTGTATTCAGCTACGGTGATTGGAATGATTCTCAGGTGAGACAAATATCTCTTGCAGTGACTGGTCGGGAGTTGTGTATATATGCTTGCTGACCAGTAGATGCAGTCAAGTAAGATACTGTTGCTAAATTTTGTCTGTCTATAGCACACTGGAAATATTTATTCAGAACTTTATCCAGTTGTCAAATTTCACAAAACTTGTGTGAATTTAAATATCTTTGTTCCTTCTGGTTTTTAAACCTGGTGAATTTGACCAGCATATTAAAATGTTAGGAGAGGGACCAACAGGTACTGTGTCTGTTTGCTTTGGAAAACCTTCTAAAAGAGAGGACTTCCCCCGTGCAGTGATTATGATCATGGACAAAACACACTTGACTTGGAGAAAATTAATTTAATTTGCTGCCAATTAAAAATAGAGTTGAATGGTGAGAAACAAAGACAAAAAGTAAAACAGTGTCTGCCACCCTCTTTTACTTGGTTTGCTCCTTCCTGCCTCTCCCGCTTGCCCCCACTAGGCAGAGCAGGGGGCTGGAGAATGGTGGCTGCAGTCAGCCTGTACCAGCTCCTCTCTGACACTCCTTCTCCTCACGCTTCTGTCTGCTCCAGTGCGGGTCCTACCCATGCAATGCAGTCCTTCATGAAGTGCTCCAGCGTGGCTGGTCACCACAGGCTTTCAGGAAAACCTGCTCCAGTGTAGGCTCTGCAGGGGCTGCAGTTCCTTCAGAAAATATCCACCTGCTCTAGCACAGGAGTCCTCCATGAGTTGCGGTGTAGTTGTCTGCACCACTATGGTCTTCTCTGTGGATGCTGGAGAATTTCCACTCTGGCACCTGGAATGCCTCCTCCCTCTTTTAAGTTCTTGGCGTTCACAGGGGTTTGAGTTGGTTTTTTTCCCTTTTGTTTCTTACTTGTGGGTAGCATTATGTCCTTTCGTACACGTTTTCCCTCAGGCACCACCATCCTAGCCAAGGGGCTCAGCTGTGCCCGGTGGTGGGTGGGTTGGAGCCACTTGGAACAGGCTGTATCAGGCATGGGATAGCCCTGACCTCTCCTCACAAAGACTGCCCTGCAACCACCCCACAGCCAACACCATGCTGCGTAAACCCAATGCAGAACTGCAGAAAATGTCATGAGAGAAAAAATAATGGCCTTTATGTAGTAGAATTTGAATAGTGGTTGTACAGTGAATGATAGGAAAATAATTAAATTCTTAGTATTTCATTCATTCCTGTTGTTCACTAAATGGACCAAGGCCTGTTTAGAAAAGATACTTGCATATGTGACCAAATAGTTAAAACTACCTTAATGAAGAACTATGGAGGGCTAAAATAAGATTGGCTGAAAGGGTTTTCATTCTGATGTTGCCCAACTTGTCTTCATACATACTGTTGTATTTCATCTGTCTGCATGGGTTCTGTGTCTGCACTGGTGCCTAGCACACTTAATGAAACATTTAAATATGCTGTAGGAGTAATCTGACAGTAGTATTTGGTATACTGAGTAACTTGTATATTTTGAGAGGTTAAAATCTGTCATGATGTGGTAAATAGCCCAAGAGGTAGGTTGATGATTTAAATACATGGAGGGCTTTTTACCTGTTGCATTTTTGTGTGTTTCCCTCCTGCCATGCTCTTAAAAGAAGAGGAATAACATCAGGCACCAGGAGAGAACAATGGAATAATTATCAGCAATTTTATGACTGTTCTCACTTCTCTCACTGCTCTGTTTATATTAATCTATGGTTATCAAGTGTTTTTGGGAAGTGCACTGGGAAAAGTTGTTTCAGAAGTGTTCGAGTTGTTTGGCAGGTGGTCTGCTGGATCAAATAGATCGCTGTAGGCTTTAAGGGAGACACCTGGTCTTCACAAACAAGAAGGTCTGTGAAGCACAGGGAAAAGTACAGAGCTTGCTGCCCATGTCCCTTTAGGGGCCTGTCATTTCTGCCAGGTTTTGGCAACTGCTAGACTCATGCATCTCTACCAGGCCTCTTCACCAAGATTGCATACATCCATTCTTATGCAAGCTACTGAACAGTGATCAGATAGGATTTAGTTCTGCTATTAGTCTGGAAACTGGAGCATGAAAGGCTCTATATAACCTGTTGCTGAACCCCAATATTCCTCCTTTTTCCTGTCCTTCAGGCACAATGGTTGGTGATCATACCCGCTTGGAGTTCCACAACATCGAGACAGGGATCATGACAGAGAAACGGTACATCTCTGTCATCCCCTCCAGCTTCATCGGCCATCTCCAGAGCCTCATGTTTAACGGGATGCTCTACATTGACCTGTGCAAGAACGGTGACATTGACTATTGCGAGCTGAAGGCACGCTTTGGTCTCCGCAACATTATAGCTGACCCCGTGACATTCAAGACTAAGAGCAGCTACTTGAGCTTGGCCACCTTGCAGGCTTATACATCCATGCACCTCTTCTTTCAGTTCAAGACCACCTCAGCTGATGGTTTCATCCTCTTTAACAGTGGTGATGGCAATGACTTTATTGCAGTTGAACTAGTCAAGGGGTAAGTGGCTTTCTGTTATTTTCTACCAGCTTATTTATAGATAAGCTTACTTATAGGTGAGCTCTAAAATGCTTGCATGAAGGGAAATTCACCTGATACTCATGTTTTCTCTGTTTGCTGAGCTGTAAGACAAAGCATTTAAACATAAACGCGGAAGCCTAAGATTCCTGATTTTATCGCTGACTTCCTCCTATGGCTGTGGGAAGGACATTTTTACAGTGTGCAACATTAGTATTTTAAGTCATTTGGACATAGTTAAACGAACGTTTTGTCCTGTCAACCTCACAGATAATCACAGAGGAGGAGGAAATGTGCTGAGGGCTCTGTATCTCTCTTCTTCCCTGCTCCCTCCCCCTGCTTTTTTTTCCCATGGTAATACCCCTTTTTCTGCCATCTCCAGTGAAGGAAAAAGAAAAAGCATATGGGCTGCTGAATTTGTACTTCTGCTGGTGATGCTTGATGAAACGCAAACTCAGCTTGCTTTTGAGCTGCTATATTCTTTTCAAAAGACCAATAGCTTATTAAAAAAATTCCTTTGTTCGCTGAAAAAATTCTGATCTCTTATGATTTAGTCATGGTAGACATGTTTACACAGTTTAGTAGTCCTGTTTATTTCAGTTCAGTCTGTTTTTGTTTTTAGCTTTGCACATTTTTCTGTAAGTGGGACATTGAGTAATAAAAAAAGCAACAGTCATGAGCTCCTGGTGCTCTGTTGAGAGTTGAATTTTGTTGTCTTTTTTTTTTTTTTCTTTTCTGAGTAGAATACTTCTCTTCCATTCTCAGGTGAATTTCTGTGTTTGAGCTATATAAATAATTCAGGGTAACACTCCCATGACTTCAGTCTTCGTTAGGGTCTTTA
>QWTY01011945.1:0-10730 GCA_008033365.1 Pseudorectes ferrugineus
AAATACCAGAAAAAAAATCCAAGCGATTTTAAGGGCAATTTGACAAGAAAAATAAACCATATGCTTCATTTTGAAGAAAATCACATGTTATCACTGAGGACAAAACCAGCATTCCAGGTAGAAGACATGAATATTGAAGATGACCTAAGGTGATGAATGCAGATGGATACACAGGGGAAGACTTTTTTTAAACTCACACCACCTGTTTAAAGATATTTCAATGATCCCTTGAGGTATTCATTAAAATGGCTGGATATTTGAAAGCATTTTGGAAATGTGCCTTTTGAGGAAACAGAAAGATGACATTGTAGTACTGTAAACAGGCTTCAAAATTGTGAAAGTTCTGATCAATGAAAATCAGAATAAAAACAGGATACGATGCTCTAGTCAAGCAGTGTTTTATTAATTGCTTTGCTAAATGGAGCAAGGAATGTTTTTATCATTATTATCAGAATTTGATAGAAAAGATGGTAAATCAAATATAGGTATTCATGACTTTCCCAAGATCTCCAGCTGGGAACACTGATGTGTTTTAAGCAGCCCCTGGAAGGGCAGAGTGAGGCCTCCTGAGGACACTCCAGGTGAGCTCTGTCTCAGAGCCCCAGCAGGATTCAAGGCTCTGCTGGGATCTCTGCACACCATTCCCATCACACCCATGGACCGAGGCACCAACAGCCAAACTACCCCCACTGTGCTTCACAAAACAAAGAATCTTCAAACTGTCTTGGCCACTGGTTCACTTTTTGTCTTTCCAGCTCCTGCTGTGCTGACGGAGATCCACAATAGAAGAGCGTTTTACCCCAGCCCAGACCTGGGGCAGCACTTTCCCTCGCTTTTGTTCCATCAGAAACATCCCACTGGGAATGATTTTAGCTTAAAAGGGATGTGATACAATGCAGTAGAAAGAGCGAGGAGGTAGAGCTGGATCCATAATTTCCCTCTTTTGGTGGACATGTGACCAGTTTAATCTCCCACAGAGATTAATTTGCCAGGCCAAGCAAACTTCACCTTCTGCAGCAGAAAGATTCGCGGATTTGTGAGCGCTAAGGGGGAACTGTACAAGCTCTCACAATTTACAAAGATGAACAAAATCCATGTTTCCAGAGCTCTTCTAAACTCCACTGATTTTACCTCTGAAAAACAAGGTCTTTAAGGTTGTCATTGGATACTTGCATGAAAACCACTTTTCATGGTTTTACTCCCTGACAGTGCCTGGCCTCAGGACATTGTTTGGTCCTCATGGTTTTCTGCGGTGGCCCAAACATCACTGGACACCATCTCCCTTCTCATTTCTACCAAGTGACACTATTTGTCATTCATATGTGGTCCAGAGGAGACCACAAAGGTGATCAGCAGCTGGAGCACCTCTCCTAGGCAGAAAGGCAAGAGAGACTTGGAGTTGTTCAGCCTGGAGAAAAGCGCTAGAGGGATTTTTGACAAGGGCCTGGAGTGGCAGAACAAGGGGGAATGGCTTCACAGTGACAGAGGGCAGGGTTAGATGGGATATTAGGAAGAAATTCCTCCCTGTGAGGGCAGTGAGGCCCTGGCACAGGTTGCCCAGAGAAGCTGTGGATGCCCGATCCCTGGAAACTTTCAAGGTCAGGTTGGAAAGGGCTCTGAGCAACCTGATGCAGCTGAAGATGTCCCTGCCCTGTAAATGGCAGAGGGGTTGGACTAGACAGTTTTTAAAGGTCTCTTCCCCAATCTATTCTGTGATTTCAGGATTTCAGAATGCCCCAGAAAAACTGATGAGAAGAAAGAGGTCTCCCTCACTTGAAAAGGGAAAAGGACAGCAGTAACAGGGCTGCTGTTAAGGAAGCAAAAACTAGATGAAATTAGGTTACCACAGAAAAAAAAGAGATGAAAACAGAGACAATTAAAAATATTAAAAATTATCACAATGAAAGCAAAAAAAAAAAGGCATCCCAAGGAGTTACTACCTTGTATGAAATATCTTTTATACACTTAGAAACTGGACCTCTGCACATCTAAATCCACAGAGGAACCAGGTGAGTCAGAAGGAACATTTCATCAGTGGCACACTGAGTTTGCGTCAAGTAGACAGAGAAAAAAACCTTTGAAACTGAAGCCCTGTTCATCATTCAAACCCAAATGCAGGATTGCTCCTGTTTAACTCAATGCTGATTCTAATAAAGTGGGAGAGACTCACTTTATTGGCTTCCAAGTTCATTTTTATTCTGATCAGATTCACTGATAGGCATCATTGTGCTTCCTTGTCTTGTCAAAGGAACACGGGACCAAGACAATCTCAAGGCTGACATTTCAGTACATAACAGTACATTTATCATTCAAAAGCAAACATTTTATTTTAAAAATATCCCAATAGCATCCTATGGCAGGTAAAATCCCTTCTAAGTTTTTCTAGTCATGGTCTGGTTGAACAACACCAACATAAAAGAGACCACTTCATGAAAAATTCTGATTTTTCCCCCCAACCCTGAAGGTAACTGCCTTAAGTACTGCATAAATTAAAATTCAACTACACCAAATTTAATATAGATAGTTACTTTACATAACTTAAAAGTGACGAATAACAGAAATCTGCAGAACTACACAAACTATAAGGAAATAATTTTATGAGTTATCTAGAAGTAATGACTTCTTTGAAAAGTTGTCTTTTTTTCTTTTTCTTTACCAAACCCAGGCTAACATTTCCCACTTTCTCCATTTTCTGTTATTTTCCAAATAGCTCATGAGAAATCCTGTTACCATTTTTCATAATTCCTGGCCAGACTTTTCCTGCTCTATGCATGGAAATATACCATTAATCCAGGCAGGATGCCTTCCCTGAGTTTTTTTGGTGTGCTTCCCAGAGAAGGAATTCTATTCCTACTCCACCTCTACTTCTCTTTGCAGTAATGCTACAGTGGTATCACACAACTGCATCTGTATAAACAAAACTAATCCATGCACCAACATGAAGCATAACTTTTTCCTTGAGTATTATCACACCCGCATAAATCACTTGGAATTCCAGCTTGCTGAATTATCATCTAGAGAATAAAGATCACCAAGAGAAGAGATCAAGTGAAATTTATTTATTTATTTAGCAAAATAAAACAGAGGTTGATGGGAAAATCTTCACCAGCTCTGAAGAAGGTAGAAGAGAATCAAGAAAAAGGAATGTTTATACAGGTGTCCTTGTCCTTAATATCTAGACTGGCCATGATTTAAAGTAGAGAAATTTAGAAAACCTAAATTTTGAGAAATTTTCCCTAATGACTAATACAAGCATAAAATAATAATAAAAAAATACAGTGGAGCTTAAAGAAAGTGATGATCAGAATATAAAGTTGTTGTGTACAATACATTCCCAACATTCCTCGCCCATAAAGCATGACCAAAATTTCCCTAATAACCATGTTTATACTTTATTTTCATGTTTTTACTCAGAGCCATGATCAAAAGCATTTTTTTCACTGCAATGCCAAGACCAGGAGCTGGCACCTGCCAACTTGCATTTAAAACCAGCAGCCAAAAGGGAAGTGTAATGGTACCCCTTGAAAAATTTCTGTCCTCCACTTAATTGCAATGACCCCAAGGTAACGAGCATTTCCTGGAACATACAAAGTATTCTTTTCTGACGAGGACAGAATATATTTGTTTCCCAAATTAGGCAGAACCCTACAGATGTTGGCATTAAGTGTACTGATGGGAATCATGATCATCTGTCAGAAAAATGTGTAAATCCTCTGGGCTCTATAACAAGTTGACGGCGTTCCTGTGAAATATTAACTAGGCACAATGCAGACATTGACATTTAACTCTGTTTCCACTGGATTTTTCTTTCGACTCATCATTGCTCTCTCCAGTTTCCTCAGGCTCTGTATTTTATAGAAATGGCCAGATGTTTAGATTTGTATTTGATGACATAATTGCAAAACTGCAGCGAGTGAGCAGCTCGAGCCCAGCAAAGGAACTGCAAAGCTGCAGGAACCTTCTGCAGTGTGCTGAAAGCCACGTTAACAACTTCCAAATCTCAGCAATGAAATGGATATTTACACTGTCAGTTATAGCAGAAGCAGGAAACCAAGCACCCCTCAACATAAACTAGGTTACATTTACAAAAGTAACAGAGGAAGTGGTAAATTTGAATCTGTCTAGGTTTTTGGGTTCTGTGGAGAAGAGGGGTTGGCCTTGCTGTAGATCCATCATGATGTATAAAACAGTAATATGGTAAGACAGAAACTTTATGAATGTTTTATAAAGCTGTAGGTGGTAGAAAACAGCTTCTTGCTCAAAAGAGCAAAACTGGAGTTAGACTCTTTCTCCTCAAGAATTCCTTTGTGAACTTAAGGAGTCTCTCCTTCAGGAAAAAGTTTCAGTGGAAGGGGTACAGGCAAGATTAATCACTTCATAAAAGGTTTGGGTTCTTTTCTGATTAATCTACTTAATTGAAAAAATTTTCAACCAGCAACTTCTGAAACAGCCAAAAGAGAAAACACTCAAGGGACAGCAGCACGGGATGGGCAGGGGAGATTTAATCGTAACTGCACCTCTCTGTCCTGCTGTCTCAGGTCTTACTCTTTACTGTGAGGGTGCTGAGGCCCTGGCACAGGTTGCCCAGAGAAGCTGTGGCTGCCCCTGGATCCCTGGAAGTGTCCAAGGCCAGGATGGACAGAGCTTGGAGTGACCTGGGATAGTGGAAGGTGTCCCTGCCATGGCAGGGGGTGGAACTAAATAGTCTTTAAGGTCCCTTCCAAAACTGCCATCCTGCCAGCCCTTTGGAGCTGGGGACCCTTGAGCATCTCCAAGCTGTGCTGGACATCAGGTCATGCACATTGGGTTCCCCCACTCAGGAGATCATTCCATGCAGGAGATCACTCCATGCAGTACTTGGAACACTTGCAAACTTTTGCTTGAATTGCTTCACTTTTTCTGTATTTTTAGTTTCTATAATTAATAGACTTAGAGATTACAACTGAAACCAAAGTAAGCATTTAACTTTATGTGGTTTTAAAATATCTTCAAACATTATGCTAGGAAATGCCTGATTGTCTTCCAATGCTACAAAAAGCCAAACTCCAAAATCTGACGTGGAACAAAAGTTCTGTCTTATTCTTCCAATCAGAATATTAAAGTAAATAAAACTCATCCAATTGAGCTAATTATCATTTCAACAGAAGCAGAGCTAAGATTCAAAAAGGGAAGTGCTATTAAAAAAAATACAATCAACAAAATCTTGTACTCTCTAGAAAAACATAATTGGTCTAACTTGATATGGATGTACATTATTTCTTGGATGTAAAAAGCAAAGCTTGATTACAGCAGTAGTAGAGAAAGCTACCGTGATTATCCTAATTAAAAATTTGCCAAGTTATTTATAGTATAATACAAGGAAATGACATTCATTATCCTATAAACTATTCAACAAACCATTAAGCACTGTAATAAAATCAATTGGCAAAAAGAGGTGCAATTATATATATGCTCATGTAAACTCCTGAGCAAACTAGAACCAAATCATCCCTCAGTCTCAGCATTCCTTCTGCAAGCAGTGCAAAGGTGTTTGAGAGATTTGGAAATACAAAAGTAGCTCTTGATTAGCATGTGAACAGTTGTTTAACTTCTCATTCCATAGCCAACTGCAATTACACAACAGGTTTGCAGAGCACAGAGTTCAGAAGAAGAAAAAGAAATTTCAAAAAGCAGGTACAGCTCAAGAAAACATAAATAAAAGTCTAAAACTATTTTACCACCTTTTAAAATGTGTTGATTTACTCTTAATTAACTGATGAAGCAGCATTCTGAAGTCTTTCTTTCATTACACACACAATTAACTCATAAGCAATCAAGGAAATTAGAGGAAAATTAGAAACAGGATTGTCATGAAGCGTTGATCATCCACACCTGCAATATACACCTGCTGGAATTTAACTTGCATCAAGAAACAACTGGTTTGTAAAACACCACTTTATTCATTTTAATTTTTTTGATGTATTTTAAGCACAACATTGTCCACAGCCTGGACTGTTTAAGCTAAAGAAAATAATTGCCCTATAGGCCAACCTTTCTGATCGGTGGGAACAACAGGAACCAATTGCAGTGAACATTTCAGAGAGGTAGAAGTGAACACGCCATAATTTGCCAACACCTCTCCAGTGCCAATCCTATTTAAGCCCATTTAGAAAGGCATTACACTACATTTCTATCAGTTCTGCTGCCCTATCAATTTCTCAAGCTAGAAAATACAAATTCATCACCCTTATCTCTCTCAGCATGTCCTACATCAGCCCCAACACCCAGCCCGGGACTGACCTTTGACAGCGCTCACAGGGAGCTGCTACCTGCCAGGCTTTGCTTTCATGTCAGGGGAGCTGCAGAGCAATCCCTCATCCATTCATTTGGCATAAAGTGCAATAAAATAAATCATATTTTTCTTCAAGCTCAAAGGTTGGTTAAGCACCTGCAATAACACAACGAAGCTCTGTGGCTTTGCCAACATATATATATATATATATTCTGGAGAAGCAATTAATGCCTTTGAGGCAGCGTGTTAGTGGAAGGGGAACTCTGTGCTTTGATCTCATTAGTGAGAATGAATCATGACTGGAATTCACCAGGGTGAATAAAACCAGGGGACCAAGCTCACATCAATCTCTCCTGCTGAGGAAAAACACGAGACTAACTAGAACTTCCTCACAATAGTGTAGATTATTCTGCAGAGTCATTCTTCTATCTCTTAAAAGGACAAAAAAAATAGGAGCTTAGCTGTATTTTTTTTTATTATTTTTAAGTAGCCTATCTTTTCTTCCTTTGATCTAAGAGATGTTTGACAGTTCCCACGTATAGGAAATGTTTGTATCACGTCTCGCACGTGCTTAGTCCTCTGAATAAGAGTACCCCCAACCCCGTTACACATATTTACTAAAGACTTTGAAATGAGCGTTACCTGTAGTGTAACTTCCATTTACAGAAGCCTCTGGTTACACAAATAAATCCACTACCCTGCACTGAAGGTATAATTTACCCACAAAGGCCAGCCCTCCCCACCCTCTGCACCCACTACACGCTGTACAAACCACTGGTGTTTGCAGGCAGCAAGGAGTCTCAACACAGGGCTAAGCAGAAAGATTACTGGAAATCTGGAGTTGGAGCTCATGGAAACAGCTGTTTTCTCCCTGGTAATGTACAAACTAGGTTTAACATCACCCCCTCTCTCACGAGAAACATGAGCGATGAAAAATCCAGTTTGTCCCTCTGCAGTCGGACTCTGGTTGAGAACAGGAACATCTGTTTGGGCTGAGCAACCCCCACCAGCTGACAGCCTGAACTGAAAAACACTCCAAGGACCAAACAGCAAATTTTGATGTTTTCTTTCTCTGTCATTAATATTTCTTCCCCTACAATAAGGCTTTTGTTTGGGTTTTTTTTAATACTCAGCGTAAGCTGAAGAGTCAATATGAAGAATATTGGAGGGAAAAGTGACAAAATCTAAGAGCAGCACATCTTCACACTTATTTGTGATGCCCTTCAGGTTTATAACATAAGCAGTGATGCATATTCATGCTAGCAGAACAATAATTAGAGGGTGGAACCATTCAGCATAAGAAATTGAGGCATCAGATTTACAAGTAGGGCTACAAGTAAATCCAGGAGGGAGCTTCAAAGCCCCTGACACCCCCTCAGTAATGTACCTGCTAGTCAGTTCCAACAGCAGCTCCCTCCTTCCTCCATGCCCTGGCAAATGGAGATTCAGTTATAAATGTGTTCCTTACACAAAAGTTATGGATTTCCCAGTAGGAATTACAGGCAAGATCCTATATTTATGTACACACACGCATGTTGCAGCTGAGGGCAGGTGACATAGAACAGTTCAGCTGGAAGGGACCTACAGCACTCATCTGGTGCATGTGCAGCACAACACAGCCATGACCAGCTGCCCTTAAATCCCCACAGGGCACAGGACCCAGAGGAGCAGGATTCGGCCCTTCAGAACCATCAGTGAGGTTTGTATTTCTTGTGGTGCATCTTCCTGTGTGCATTTCAGCTCCATGCCCTCTGCTGCACTGACAGCGCTATTAATCTCCTGGAGAAATACAAGGCAATTAAAATATTACCTTCTTCCCTAAGCCTTCTGGGACTCCTGAACAGTGCCATTTGAGAAAGGAGAGGAGAAAAGTTCAACCTCGCTTGTTTCTCCTCTCACCAGCTTCAAACTTGCATGTTTAATATCCACAGTGAATATAAGCGAATTTAATGGCTCTACTGGACTGCACTTTACAGGGCAGATACAAAGCAATGTGGGAAAATAGCAAAGACACAAATGAAACTCAAACAAGCAATTAAATCTGTTTATGATCTCTCCTTTCTGAATTTACACAGTCTGGGACTTGCAGATGGCTGGAAGGGAGCCAGGGCTTGCAGCACCCAGCACCCAGGGATGCTAGCAGCACAAAGCTGATAGAAGAGGATGAATTTGGGGCGTAGAGCTATGAGAAGCCATACTGCCTTAATTTTAATTAGGTTTTTGATAGTACAGGAATATTTAAGGAGTCATAAGCAAGGAAACAAGCCCTCCGTCTAGGGAACCTAGAACCATTTTTTGTTTAAGTAAAATGCTGGAATGGCAGCAAGTATTTTCATTCTAAGAAATGTTGATTCTGCTTATTTAGTATCATTAAAAGAAAAGATGAAGGGGAGGATGAAGAGGAGGAACGTGTTACGTGATAAATTTATTATGAGAACACACTGGTGTGAAAAACCTCACTTTCCTCCAAATTCAACCTTCACAGTCCTGTAGACCCCTGCTATTTTTGCCCCACACAAACTTCATGTCTTGTTTCTGGACAACTGATGACCTGTTTGTAATTATAGATTATTGTCATAAGCCACCAAAGGGATCATATAATGTTTTCTGAAACTGGACCCTGGAAAGGACTTTCATGAACTCTAAAAGTAGGATTAAGCCCACACACACAGAGTGCTGCAAACACACACTCCTCCTGTTTTCAAACCCAAGTCTGCCTCCTCTGTTTAATTACTTATATAGACAAGCACAAAGCCAGGCAAAAATATGTTTTCCTCTCTTGTATAACCCTACCAGAGGGGCTACTTCCTTTTCATATATATTCTCTGTTTGCTGAATGTTATTCCCTTTTTTCTTTTCATCTTTTTAGTTATTTAAGTTTTTATTTAAATAGAAGATAAAGACAAAGAGCTTTTTTTCCTCAAAAGAAGGCAGTTCTTGTCAGACATCCTTATGAAGTGACCACATTTTTCTGAAAACTTGGTTTGGTAATGGGAACAGCTAGAGGCTGATGTTCTTCAAAAATGTACACCCCAAATTACCTGCTGCTGTCTCTAAGCCTTCTAAAGAGATAAAGAAAATGAAGACAGGGAAAAATATTTGATCTTTCATGCTATCTCCTGGTAGAAATTCCTTCCTATCTTTTAAACACATTTAAGGCAAGTCCTGGAAGAAAAAGCATATAAGCAGTTGAAAGTAATTGTATGATACTGTGGAAGATCTGGCTTTGAAGAAAATTGGAGTTCTACAATGTATAAATAGTACATGTGCTGCATTTTACCTGGTTTTAGTGTTCTGCAAAATTTGCATGTGTGTGCTGAGGTTTAGTCAAAGTCACAGAAAAAGTTTGTGTACCTGCACGGTCTGGTTGATACACAGAAGGTTAAAGGCTGAACCAGTCAGTGGCATTTTGCCACCGACTTCAAAAGGGTTGGGATCTTCCCCTTAGCAAAATTGCATTCAGAAGAGCCACAGAGTTGTTACTTTTATACAACTTTCCCAAGGTTAGCATAAAATAAGCAAAGAGCTTTGCTCAAAATGACATTAACCTTTGCCAGCTTTCAGTGCAAGAGCAGCAGTGTCCTGTTTCCAAGAAAAAAAAAACAAAAAAAACCCAAAAACCAAACAAGTATCTGGCCACTCAGACTGTTTGCTACAAGCTTTATGAAACCAAGGATGTGAGCAGGGCACACACATTCATATTCAGTCAAGTGTAGCAGCTTCTGAGCCACGCTGCCAGCCCTGCTTGTGCTCTTGTAGAGAACCAGAGCCCTGCTGAAGCTGTAACAACACCGTGCCCGAGCCAGCAGATGCTGCAGTGCTCAGTCACTCCTGCTGGTATCAGGGATGTCACAGGAAGGCTCCAGGAAAAAATCCTCAGCAAATGGAGCAGGTCTCTGTTCAGGGACACCTGAAAAACCCCAACACTGGTGCTCCAAAGAACACACACTGGAAGAAGACTGGCCTAGGATTAAAGTTTATGGAATGCTGCCTGTATGGGTTTGAAGTCCTGCTCCTTCCAGATTTACCTCTGATTGAATCCAGTGGTGTGTACCTCCATCCACACCACAGTTTCACACCAGAGCCTTCTCCTCGAGGCTGGTATCACCATCCACTAGACAAATACCAGGAATTATCTCACTGTTTCCCTTTCAAACCACTGTTTTGTGAGGACCTTAATGGTTAAGAGCAGGTACATCAAAGCATTGGGCCGACTTCTCAAAATCCTCAGCTAAGGCAGACAGTTCACCCAAAATGTACATCTCCCAGGGGAACAACCAAACCTGACACCACATCCCCAATTATCCATGAACACCCTTTTCTCCAGATGAGAGAGCATTTGCACCAAGGAGCCCATCAGACAGGCCAGGATGGGCTCTGGCCTCTGTTTCTAGCAGGGCTCAGACAGTTTTGCACCAAACAATTACTGAACAATAAAAACAACCCAACAGTCACCTTG
>QWTY01011950.1:0-19268 GCA_008033365.1 Pseudorectes ferrugineus
CAACATTTTTGCTTAATGTCTTATGATTGGCCATGTCTTATTGACATGTCTTATTTGACTCATTTATGGCATAGTAAAATCTTACGTAACCTGTTAAAAGTAGCATATATCTACAAAGTCAACTTTTTCGTTCTGGAAATACATCTGGTAAATATGCTGCATGTGTAAGCATGTCCAGCTTACCTGAATATCCTTCTTGCCTTATAGTATCTATACACTGTAATCTTTAATGTGGCCCATAATATTTTCAGGTGGTTTAGGATACACTGTATTATGTTCAGCTTTGTTTTGTTACTTTTTCTAGGTTTCAGCATATCCATTACCAGAACACCGCAGCACCGCCCTGGCTACTCAGGCTGCTATGCTCTATGTGATACTGTATTTTGACCCTTCTATTCTTCACACTCAACAAGCAAAAATGAGAGAGATAGTGGATAAATACTTTCCAGATAACTGGGTAAAAATTAATTCTGTTTTAAAGCTGTTCCCTGGATTTAATGTTATAGGAACAATTTAAATTACTGTTAGTGTGTGTTATAGAAAAATAATAATAACCTAAAACTAGAACAGATTCTTCTCTGTGGAAATTTTACTTTGTTCAGAGTGAAGCAGTCCAAGTCAAACACTCTGGATAAGCATGGAAGGCTGTCCTTTGAAAGTGTAATTTATCATCTTAAATGCTTTATTCAACTACACTCTTAATACCATCAAGATAAAGTGAGTGCCAGAAAAATGTGTGATAAAAGGCATTTTAGGCATCTTCTAGTCCATCCTTCTCCTCAAAACAGGGCTGACTTCAAAGCTAAATCAGGCTGCTCAGGCCTTGCCCAGTTAGTTTTGGCAGTATCTAAGGTAAAGACTCTACAGCCTCTATGGACACCTGTGGCTGTGCTTCATCACTCCCATGGTGAAGAGTTTCTTCCTTCTGTACCACTGGAATTTCCCTTGTTATAGTTTGTGGCTGTTGCTTCTTGTCTTTTCACTGTGCACCTCTGAGATGGGTCTGGCTCTGTCTTAGTCATAACTTCCCTTTAGGTATTGGAAGACCACAATCAGATCCCTTGGTCATCTTTCTTCCAGCTTAAGCAAACCCCACTCTTACATACTGGGTCCCCACACATGTGTTAGTAGCCTCCTGTTCACTTCATTCCAGTTTGTACATGCCTGTCTCATACTGAGGAGCCCAAATCTGGACCCATTTCTCTCAATGAGACCTCATGAGAGCTGACTAGAAGGAAAGATTCACTTCCCTCAATCTGCTGGCTGCAGTCTGGCATAGCCCAGTGTCTGATTACTCTTTGTTGCCATAAGGCTCTGTGTCTGATTCATGTTTGGTTTTTCCAGCAGGACACTTAGGTCCTTTTCTGCAGAACTGTGACATTCCCCAGATTGTGATCAGTCCCCAGATTGTGTTGTTGCAACGGTTTGGGTTTGTCCCAAGTACAGGACTTTTTATTTGTCATTTCTGACCTTCATGTGGTTTCAGCTGGTGAATTCTACCAGCATGTCAGGAATGCTGTAGAGGGCAGTCTTGCTCCCCAGCAAATCATCCCACACTGATTTTATTTGAAAATTTGTTTAAGGATTAACTCTGTGCTATTGTCCAAATAACTTAGAAGCTAAAGCTGTCACTATGTGTGATTCTATAGACCTCTTCAGATGTAGTGATTAAAATGGAATACTACCTGTCTCAGTACTGGGGTTTAGGATTTCCATCCAGAATCCCTAGTCCGCAAAAAACTGCTACTGAAATAGGCTGGCATATAAGAATAGAGTCCCTAGGTCGTCTATATCAAAGGGAATCAGACGTAACAAAGAAACTGTACATTAATTTGTGTATCTCTGTTGGTTTCAAGTTGTATTCTTCTGTACCATAAGTGGAACAGTGAAGCAAGGAGGGAAGAAACTGCAAGAGCTGGCTGTTTCAGTAGACATTAGAATCCCTCTGTTTCTGGAGAACTATAATCTTATTTTTAGAAATGAGAACTTGACGTTGTGAATTTTTGATTATGCCAGCATTTTTATTAACTTGAGTTCATAGCACAATTAGATATTTTTAGACAACACCTATCTTCTTGTGGTCAGGTGTGGATGAGTTAGCTGCATCATACAAAATACTCGACTCCTAGGCTGATTTCAAATTATTCTTAGCAGTTGAAGTGTAGCCTTTTGAGGAACTGTCATCTACAGGAAATAATGAGCTTCACTTCAACAATATGAGAGAGATCTTCATATCAGCAGACCCGGGTCCCATTTGCCTTTACTTGACACTGCCAGAAGAGCTCAAAGGCTGACAGTGTCCCCCTCGATGTCATCATGCCTGGATCGAGAAATATTGGAGCATCAGTGTGACAAAGCTCATAATCCCACAGCTCTGTAGATCCTTCATCTGTCAATAAACCAAGTCTTTCATTTTTAATCAATTATCTTACAAATACTTGTTACTTAATCACAATTGTATATTTTTAATCATGCTTAAACTTGTGCTAGGGGTCTGAAATCAGTTTCTCTTTGCTCCTTAAAAATCACACTATGTAGTCATAATTTCTTTCTGTTTGTGTCACTGTGAAAGATGCATTACAATTCAGTTTGGTCCTTTGGGCATCCTAATATTAAGATTAATTCATCTAATTTTCCCCTCCCAATCATAGTTTTTTTCCCCAGTTGCTTTTATCAGTCTTCTTTAGAGTATCATGGAAATGAAAAATAAGTCATGAGTTCATGGGAAAAAAAATAGAGTATCATATATAGTGACTGAAAGAACTGTCAGCTTGTTTTCAGAACTAAGCTTCTAATTAATTGTGTGCCTTTTATTTCATAGTCTTTTTCTTGATTTCCAAAGGTGGTACGGGAAAAAGTACCACTACCAAAAAAGTTCAGTTATCTCTTATTTATACCCACAGCATATCCCTTTCTGTCATACTGCTAAATGAAAACTGTATTTTTCTTAATAATAATATAAATGCAACGTCTTGTTTTCTGCTTCCAATTTTAGGTCATTAGCATTTACATGGGAATCACTGTAAACCTGGCAGAAGCATGGGAACCCTACAAAGCTGCTAAAACTGCTCTCAACTACACGCTGGACCTTTCAAATGTCAAAGAGCAGGTACATAAGCCAGCATTAAGTATTTTTAACAAGATGCAAGATGTGTGGGCATCTGAAGTATATTATATGACATCAATAGTGCATGGCTCTTTTCTTGCATACAGTGTCTGTACCATATTGTCTGGCAAACTTAGGGAGTATGAGCAGAAATTTCTCCTTCATCTTTAGGGAAGAAGTTCACCAAGTAGAACTGACATTTAATTCGTACTAAGTATCTCCATTCTGTGATAGATTTTTGTTGTTGTTCTTTCCCATTAGGCAATAAAATATTAGTACCATTTTTTAGGAATAATTCCTAGAGAGTACATAAGTGAATATATAGAAAGGCTACAAGTCTGCAGTTTTGAAACATTATGCCTCCTGTGTAGGCTCTTTGCTTTAAAGTTTATCTTGCATCCTTTGTCATGCAGTTGCAGTGTATAATATTGCCTACTAGTAATGGTAATAATTTTTATAGCACTTCTTTTGATCTGTGTGCCCTCTAAGCTCTAGGGAATATGGCATATTCCGTTTGAGGCAAGGATTTTATTGATGCAGGCTTTGTGTGTTTTAAGGCCAGCAGGTACGCTGCAGTCACTGAGCGAGTGCACACGCAGGTGCAGCAGTTCCTCAAGGAGGGCTGTCTGAGGGAAGAGCTGGTGCTGGACCACATTCCCAAGCTGCTGAATTGCCTGCGAGACTGCAACGTGGCGATCCGCTGGCTGATGCTGCACACTGCAGACACGAGTAAGAACTCATGCTACACTCACTGCTGAGCTGTCAGTCCTGCTCTACTGGGGCTTCATTTTGGGGCCCGAGGGAAGTTCAGCTCTGCTGCTGTTGAAGTCAGCAGTTTCCTCTACTGTTTGCAGGAAATTGTTGAGCTGTTGTTTTGCAAATAGTCTCCTAAAGCCTTGTCTGAAACAGCACGTGCATTTCCTCAGTTCTTGTGAGCCAAACACAGGTATAAAAATTAGTAGATGTCATGATCTTGTTGAATAATATTCTGCAGAAAAACATCATTCTGAAAGTTTTACCTACCTCCAAAAAGAAAGCAGTAGCCAACTTCTTAAAATCTTAGTAATTAACAGGTTGAAACCAGGTTTTTGTTCTGTTGAATTGAAATTCAACTGAAACTGTTGAGTGATGTCTCTGATGTGAGGTGGGGTGTGTAAACTGACCTATTTAGACATTCCCTTGTTTGAATGCTTGTGCTGTCTTTGGGGCTTCTTGATATGCAAGAGGGTTTCTGTTACACCTCCATACAATTTTTATAATGGTTTTAGAAATACTGATCTCTGGGCTTTTCGGTCAGATGGACTAAATTCACATTCAGTTTCAGAAGCCTGCAGAAGTTTTAAGAAGACTGAAGCACCACGGAAACCTTAATTATATCCTATTATAAGGAGGGATTGTTCCATCTAAATGGAAAACAAGTGGGGATTTACATATCACAGCAAAATGTTTTTGCTTTCAAGCTATTAAAAAAGAATGTATTTACAAAGATTGAAAAGCTTGGCCAAATTCTGTGTAACAGTGGGGAAATGTTGTCTTTCCATTTTCAGCTTGTGATCCAAATAACAAACGTCTCCGCCAGATAAAGGATCAAATTTTAACAGACTCAAGGTACAATCCCAGGATCCTTTTCCAGCTTCTTCTGGATACAGCTCAATTTGAATTCATTTTAAAAGAGGTAATGTGCTGCTGCCCAGAGTTTCTAAAATCTTTAATCTGAAAAAGTCACTGGCTATTTTTATAAGTGACTAAAAATCAAAAAATCTGCATTGTGTTATTCTATAGAATTCAGTAAGCTTCTGTCACTGTACATCCATCACACTGTCTGTATTTCTTAATATTTTTAATTTTGTTTTTAATATTCTGGCAAGATCTTGAAGTAATGTAGTAATCACTAAGTCATTTCCATCTGTTTTCAGTATTTTATTTCATCTCTTGTGATATGCCTCCTTGCCAGTTTTGTAAACCATGCGCTTTGGGTTTCAATAGATGTTCAAGCAGATGCTGTCAGAAAAACAAGCAAAATGGGAGAACTATAAAAAAGAGGGATCTGAAAGGATGACTGAGCTTGCTGATGTCTTCTCAGGAGTTAAACCTCTTACTAGAGTGGAGAAAAATGGTAATTATTAAAAACTGTACTGTGGGGGAAAAAAGTGATTTCAATTTATATTTCTAAAGTGATACCAAAAGAAAATACATGAGTCTAATAGTGATAATATGAAAACAATTTTTATGTCCCTATGCTGCCAAAGAGGTCTCTTTAACTCGTGTCTTGTTTAGGTTTTCATCACATATTCTATATGTAAGCAATATTTAGGTACCTAATATTTAGATGGCCCTATTTTTAAAAGTATTTTTCATTCCTTTATTTGGATATGCCACCTAAAACTATAAAATGCCAGTTCACTTTTCTATGCATAGTGGAGTTCATGTTACCATGTTCTATGTACAAAGGAGTGAGAAGATCATGCCCATTAAATTTAGGGATGGTTTAACCTCTTTCCTTATTCTTTCCCTGGTTGTAACCTGGATTTCAATTGTATCAGCATCTTTTCAAACCTTCTTTCACTTCTCCTCTACACTTGAGTGGTATTCTCTGAGTTCTCCAAGGACTTAAAAGTCAAATCTGTACTTCTTTCCAAATTCCTTGCTCTTTTTTTTGTGAAACTTTTTTTTTTCTCTTGAACTGGCATAAAAATAAGATTGTTTTAATGCCCATTTATATTGGTAGGTGTTTTTAATGTTGCGTGTGAAATTTACCTGAGCATTTGCCACTTTACAAGTGTACCTGTTGAAAGACTAGAAATGTACTAGTGAAATAAAAACTTGTAAAAATAACCTCCTACATGTATAGTTTGTTTGTTTCTTTTGACTGGCAAGTTCCCTGTATTTTTGCTGCCTATCATACATGCAGAGATTTTGTTAAATTTTTCTTATTCTTTCGTAGAAAATCTCCAGGCTTGGTTCAGAGAAATCTCCAAGCAAATAATGTCTCTGAACTACGAGGATTCCACTGCAGCAGGCAGAAAAACTGTGCAGCTAATACAGGCTTTGGAAGAGGTATGGCAAAGACATTTTGAGATATATGACCTTGTCCTTCTGGAACAACAGCTTTTTTTACACATGCACTGACTTCTAATAGCAGATATGCAAGACAGATCTGCATTTTAACAATTGTTTAAGTCTATTGGATATTTGCAGTTATATTTCTACAGTAAGCAGAAGTTTCATATAGACCTTGGTATTGTAAAATAAGGGACATAGTATGAAAGGTCATGCCACCTGTAGCTGAGGGTTTGTAGGTTTTTTCAAAGAAATTAATTCAGTATGTAACTTTATTTGGCAACATTATTTATTTTTTAGAAATTCTGAAAATAAATTCATTTGAAGTTAGAAAGGGTGATTTGAAAGGCAAAATAAAAATACCTGTGTTTTTTCTGTGTGTTTTTTCTATTTCCAGGATATAAAAGAGAACTCAGAATGATGTTTCACAGTACACCTCCTTGAGTAACTTTGTGAAATTTATTTTTAATACACTCTATGACAGGCCAGGATTTAAGTGTCTTACTGCTGCTAACATCCTGAAGTAATATGTCAATTGACTGATTCTGTTTGTATTGCTGTCCTTAAAGATAAATAGAAAGCAACAAAAAAAATAATCCTTTCATAGGTTTTGCTTGTTTCTTTTTTAAATATAGGTCCAAGAGTTTCACCAACTGGAAAGTAACCTGCAAGTTTGCCAGTTTCTGGCTGACACCCGCAAATTTCTCCATCAGATGATCCGAACTATCAACATTAAAGAAGAGGTCTTGATCACCATTCAGATAGTTGGTGATCTTTCTTATGCTTGGCAATTAATTGACAGGTACGTTAGCAGGACCTTTTTCTTCCAGTCAGTCACCATTTGCAAAACTTGTGGGAAATAACATGGATAAATGTTATTAAGACTATAAACTTTCCAACTTAAAAACAGTCTTGAAGCTCAGTTCTGTGAATTGTTTAGTATACTGAACTCTCATCAGCTTGAATAGGAATTAACATCTATCCTTCTCAGGTTGTTAACTGCAGGTGAAGTGATAGCGTAACTTTTTACTGTCTATCCTGTTCTAACTATAACAGCTTTGTTAACCTCCTGTCTCCAGCCTTTAGTCTCATTAAGTGTTCTCCAAAATACTGGAGTTCATTTTTCAACCAAAAACAAACAAGGAAAGGCTAATGCTCAAGAACTCTGTTTCCATGGTGGGATTTTGCTGAGCTGCTACTTCATTACCGTGGTGTTAACACTCCCTGCTGCCTCTTCTTTTGCCCCGCCTACGCTGTATCATATAGGGTTTTTCTAACCAGTATCTCTTCAGACCAAAATCCTCCTTCAGTGAAGTTTGTCAGTGATCTCCTGTGCCATTTCCACATTACACTGGTGCTGTTGACATACAATTGAACAGTTGAAAATAAGAGTTTCAGGGAAGAAGCTGATTTGTTTTGTTTGTTTCCTACCCCAGCTTTACGTCTATTATGCAGGACAGCATAAGAGTCAGTCCATCTATGGTAACTAAACTCAGAGCCACTTTCCTAAAGGTAAGTATGAACAACAGTGAATGTACTTGAACACTGCAGGTCAGTCCAGGTAGTTTGTTAAAAAGGCCTTGAGGCTCTGAAATCACAGAAGAATCAAGACTTCCTTTTACCAGCATTTTCTATGTCCAGTTTTTTTTAGACAGTATTAAATTAGCTCAAGGTTAGTTTTAAGGAAAATAAAACCAAGTTATGCATGGGGATTTTTATGCAACAATTATATTGCTGCTGTTAGGTAAATAAGTCTTATCATCCAGCCTCCACGCATTACAGCTATTTTCTGGAGACACTGGTGCAGAGATGGGATCCTCTGCATATGGATCAGAACAGGCTGAAGGAATTAAAGAAGTTATGTTGGCCCTTTGTCATCATGAAGCTCTGGCATCAAATGAAAATATTTTCTGTAGAAATAAGAATGGGAATTAGCGTGAGTGAGAATGTAAAATTACAACTGAAATATCCCATGCAGCTGTTAAGATTTTAACAATATTAGGGAAGGTAGCCTTATGTACTGTTGGAGTTTTTTGACCTTTAACAATTTTTTTTTTCTCTTGGAAAGCCTGGTATAGCACTGCTCTGTAGGAAGAATCCATTACTTTGGGTTGTAGGATAAGAGCCTGAGCAAGAGAATTCAAGCATATAATTTACATCAGAAAAACAAACATGAAGATAAAATGTTAACTTTATTTCTAGCTTGCTTCTGCTCTTGATTTGCCACTTCTCCGTATCAATCAAGCAAACAGTCCCGACCTTCTCAGTGTGTCCCAGTATTACTCTGGCGAGTTGGTTTCCTATGTGAGAAAGGTGGGTGCTTAAAAAGTGTAATTGCCTTGTTCTCTAATTACATTTTCTTAATTGAGGATTACTTTTTTAATGAGAATATACTGACTGTGTGTGTCTCTTCTCTCATTTACAAAGGTTCTACAGATAATTCCAGAAAGCATGTTTACATCTCTTCTCAAAATCATAAAGCTTCAGACTCACGATATTATTGAAGTGCCTACTCGCCTTGACAAGGACAAGCTACGAGATTATGCTCAGCTTGGACCACGATATGAGGTGCAGTTAAAACAGGAAATTCTGAAAAAGCAAACCTTATAGGTGGCCAACTTTAACCTAAGTTTAAATCTATACAGCTCCACAGAGTTATACTTTAACAGTGAAGTTGGATTTGTTGACTAAAAGTTAAAATTGACTGGTGGTGTTTTGAGCATACCTTAGCTTTCATGAGGACAGATGAGTAGCTTTTGCACTTCTGTTTGTAGAAGTTTAGACTTCTGATCTTGTAGAAAAGGGAGGAAAACCAAATAAATTTGTAAAGGAGCATAAAGATATTTTTATTTATTGGAGGGGATAGAACCCTGAAAACCTGAGTCTGAAATGAAGCCCTCCACATTTGGCATTCTTATTCCAAGAGGAGAAGGTGAAAGACTGAATAAGCCAGCAGGGTTAAGCTTTTTGCTGCCCTCAAATGAGGAGAGGATGAAGGCATGTTGATGTGATCAGATAAAGCTGCTGTTGCTCATTTTGTCTGTGGTTGTTTTGCTGTACTGTTACCGGTCTGGAAGAGGGAGCAAACATTAAAATTACTAGGGTTTATTATCAGTAGAGGAAGGTGAGACACAAAAACCTGAGTAGATCAGTAAGTCTTTGTCACAAAGAATCTAATAATCAGTTAAGATGCCAGCTTTTCCCTGGAGATTTTGCCAAAGTGCTCACTTGTTAGGTGTTTTCTGCAAACAAGCTGTGATCGCTGGTTAAGCTGATGTGCAGACCTGAACATTAGGTTTAGATTCCCCCATAAGACTTTGTAAAGTCAGTCTGGCTTGTGGATAGGAGTGGAGGAGGAGGCAGTGTTCAGTAATGTTATATTTTGAGGAGGTAAAGGGAAAGCCCCTTATACTAAAGCTTTTCACTTCTGATTTCTGTTGAACTATAGGTCTGAATGTGTCTTCTCTATTCTGTATTGTAATCATCTGAAAGGCAAAAGACTGGCTTGTCTGAACTCTGAGCATAAGGGTAATAATAATTGTACAACTTAAAATGAATGTGCTACTGTATTACATCAGTGGAAATACTGAGGTGGACTCATTGTGGCAGCAGTCTTCAGTATGGAATAACTGTGAGCTGTGTCCCCAGCCTGCACAAAGGTACCAGCTGAGAGTTTTGTCCATGATGTTTTGTGCACACAAGACATAGCTTGGTCTTCCCTTCCATAATCCCTCTGAAGCCTCTGAGAGGTACCTGTTCTTTCCTACTGCTAACACACCTATATTTATCTGACTAAAAGAAAGGTAATTATTGTGCTATAAGTAAGTCCAGAACAAGATGTAGAGTTGAAAGTGTATCAGTGCAAATTATTTTAATCTAAAACAGGAAGCTACCGCTGGGAAACATGGATACCTTTTTAGAGAACTTGCTTACATCTATTGAATCGCTTCAATGAATTGTGTTTTTCTATTACAGGTTGCCAAGCTAACCCACGCGATTTCAATCTTCACTGAAGGTATTCTCATGATGAAAACTACTTTAGTTGGTATCATCAAGGTAATGATCCATGATTTCAATAGGAAAAAGTCATGTGTGGCAATTAGCACTTTAGCACAATATATGAGACCTCGAGGACAGATAAGAAAATACAAGTTTGCATACAAATTTTCAAACAGCGATGCCTAAATTGGCAGACAGATAAGAACTGTATTTTTTTAAGGTTCTTAAGAAACTGCAGTCCCAATTGTAAAATAGATTCATCCACCGTAGCTGGTGATCTCTGGGGGTTTTTCCTGCTGGAAAGCTTTTCTGAAGAGCTGTTTCTTCCCTTGGTATAAACTTGCCCTGCCTACATTAAGGCTACATTGATACATCTTGGAGAACCAGAAGCAAGTATTCTTGAAGATACACTTCTTAATGCATCCTGGCTTAGAATTGTACAACATTCTCAGTGAACAAAGGTTGAATATGGGAACTACAAACCTTTGCCATTCAACTTAAAGAAATCATTTATTCTCTAGTAGAAGTATATAAATTTTTATTCTTTGGACAAGTTCTAGTGGTTAAGTGTATCTGTTAGCAGTGCTTTCCTATTTATCAAAAGTATCTAATATCTTTCCTGGTACAAAATAAATCCTTTATATTTTTTATACCTTTCTGACTTTAAGGGAAAAATGTTTCTTCTACTTAGGTGGACCCAAAACAGTTACTAGAGGATGGAATAAGGAAGGAGCTGGTAAAACGAGTGGCCCTGGCTCTTCACAGAGGCCTCATCTTTAACCCTAGAGCCAAGGTGTGTAAGAATTTGATTTGGTTTTAATTTTTTGTGTATCTTGGGTGTGCAGGGACCTCTTATAGTGCCTTCTAAAAAATAATTTGTGCTTTTCTGTGCAGATTTCCTTTTTGTAAAAAGGTATACATTTTGAATGTTGGAAGGTTATTTGGAGTGCCTTATTTGATGTTCAAATGAGTTTTGTTTGTTTGTCTTTTAACATAAAATTAAGAAATATATTTTTATTCTATTCCAAACAGTCCTGTCAATTCTGAATTCACAGTTCTGCCTTTGTCTGTGATGACTGACAGGTCACATAAGCCAAGTAAACATAGATAGGCAATGATAAAATAAGGAGTGACTCCTTGTTTTGATTCTGTCCAGATTGTTGAATCTCCCAGATCAATCAATAGTACCACTGAAGGCAAAAATAAATACTAGAAGTTGGAGGAAAAAATACTTAGTAAGAATTATTTCAGATATCAAACTTTGATAAATTTCTCAGTGCTTTTCAGATCTGGCTGGACCATAGTAAAATGCTCTAGAGGTTGTTCTATAAGGGTATTTAGAATCCTTTTACATTTTCTTTGAATTCTACCTGTTCACAGTTTTGGTTTTCTCTTTTTGTTGTTCTTTATCTCCAGCCAAGCGAACTCATGCCCAAACTGAAAGAAATGGCAGCTACAATGGATGGGTTTCATCGATCATTTGAATACATCCAAGATTATGTCAACATATATGGTTTAAAAATTTGGCAAGAGGAAGTGTCTCGTATTATTAACTACAATGTGGAACAGGAGTGCAATAACTTCTTAAGAACAAAGGTGCTACTCAAACCCCAAAACAACAAAAAAGTTGATAAATGTCTTTATATTTGGCTGTTAGAGCCTGTGACTGATGGAGCATATGTACCCATTGTTCCTACCGTTGTGACTTCAACTGAATGTGCTAACTACTGTGTAAAACATCTGCCCTCAGCTTATTCTGAAATATTTCAGCATTCCCCCTGCATTAGTTGTACATAAGAAGAGGAAAGTACCCCAACCAGAATACTTTAATATCTTTTTGTAATAAGATTCATTCTTCTCTTTGCTTTATTCTGTTTTTATAGTGTTCTGCTATGTGTAATTTACAAAATTGTGTTACAGTGTACTCCTTTTAAATCAAACAAAAGCAAAATTTCTAAGCAAATTAAAAATGTGCAATGGGAACACTGCAAATTACTCTAAAACTTATTTTTCAGATTCAAGACTGGCAAAGTATATACCAGTCTACTCATATTCCTATACCAAAATTCACACCTGTGGATGAATCTGTGACATTTATTGGTCGGCTTTGCAGAGAAATCCTGAGGATCACAGACCCAAAGTAAGTACTGTGTGTCACAAGCACCATGCATTGGATAGCTCCAATTCCACCATACACAAACCAAATACAAGAGATAGTTTTTCCTGAGGTGTCATATCTTTATATAAAACCAGATTTACCCAGTCCATCCTGTACATTTTAAATATTAGTCTAGAAAAGTTGTGATTTTAGTCTAAGAAGGAAAACAGTGTGTTAAATGGAGGAGAGAGAAATCAGGGAAGGGTGACAGAACCATGGTGGAGAGAGGAATAACTAAACATCACCTGACATACTTGGAGAGTCTTTCTCATCTGTCTGATAAAGGTAACTCATTACTGAGAGTATCACAGGAACTGTCTGCAGCTTATTCTGAAGTAGTTGTTTGCTTATTTTTTCCTCAGAATCACGTGTTACATTGACCAGATGAATACCTGGTATGATATCAAAACTCACCAGGAAGTGACCAATAGTCGTCTCTTCTCAGAGATCCAAGATACTTTGGGAACCTTTGGTCTCAATGGCTTAGACAGGCTGCTGTGTTTCATGATTGTAAAGGAGCTGCAGGTAACTTTTGAACTTCAGTTTCTGAAGGCTACAATGCTTTTATTCTTTAATAACTTCTAATGAAATTAAAAAAAAATCTGTTAATTACTGAAATGGTAAACTGAAATCAAAACAATTTGAAACCTGGGTGGTCAGCCCTAAAAGTAAGAATTTCAGTTACAGATAAAATTAGGGAAGTTGGTGCTCATAAGTAAATGGTGCTGTGTAATTCCAGGTTGTGTGTTATGGGATGCTTTCTGAAGGTGTACACAGTGTGTGTACTTAAAAGTTGATCTCAGGTCAACTTCTGTTTTTCTGTCTAGACATCAACAAAGACTAGATTGGGTCTACCATGATATAAATAAGGTGTCAATTCTATGTAATGACTGGCTCCCTAATACCTCTATGTGAAACCAAGTTGTTTTGTTTCCTGAGAAGAACCTAGTTCTAACCTGGTGAAAGATTTTAAAGAAAATAAGTATCAATGAAGACAATTCTTCCTGAAAAATTGAATTAATAGTTGTCCATAGTGGGTATTAGATACTGACAAGGGAGATCTTTTAATTGTCCTAACATTGATTAACGTAACTCCAAAAAGCAAAAAGTGAAACTACAGAATTCCTCAACTCTTCATCTATGGAAATAGTCTTCCCCTGCTGTTAAAAAATGTGGCTCCTGTGCCATCAAAATTAATGATGGAGTGCATGTGTGATAATTTTACTTACTTATTTCTTTCTTTTATTTAGAATTTCCTCAGTATGTTTCAGAAAAATATATTGCGTGACAGGGCAGTACAGGATACCTTAAAAGCACTTATGAGTGCTGTCAGTCCCCTCAAAGGAATCATAAGTAAGTGCTTACTGGTTAAGATGGAAGAAAGCAATTGTCTTTGTACACTTGCATTTATTTCTCTTCTTACTTACTCTTTTTTAATGCCTCACCCTTCTTCTTTTCTCAGCAAATTCAAATAAGGTTTATTCCGCAGCAATTGCAAAAACACAGAAGATCTGGACAGCTTATTTAGACTCCATAATGAAGGTAGGTTCATGTGACTTACTGTTACTCAGAATTCCCTCGAGGGTCTTTGGTTATATTGGCCCCTCAATTCAGGAGGGACATGAAGGTGCTGGAGCATGTCCAGAGAAGGGCAGCAGAGCTGGTGAAGGGTGTAGAGGGTAAGTCCTGTGAGGAGCAGCTGAGGGAACTCGGGCTGTTTAGTCTGGAGAAGAGGAGGCTCAGGGGAGACCTTATCACTCTCTACAACTCCCTGGAAGGAGGCTGTAGCCAGGTGGGGGTTGGCCTCTTCTCCCAGGCAACCAGTGACAGGACAAGAGGACATGGCCTCAAACTGTGCCAGGGGAGGTTCAGGCTGGACATCAGGAGGAGTTTCTTTATAGAAAAGTTTGTTCAGCATTGAAGCAGGCTGCCCAGGGAAGTGTGGAGTCACTGTCCCTGAAGGTGTTTAAGGACAGACCGGACATGGCACTCAGTGCCATGGTTTAGTTGACAATGTGGTGTTCGGTCATAGGTTGGACTCAATGATCTCAGAGGTCTTTTCTAGTCTTAATGATTCTGTGATTCTGTGATACTTTATACTGTTTATTTTACAATGTTGTATTATATTGACTTGGAATTGGGTAGCATCACAAGTGAAGCAGGCCTGGGTTTGCAAGAGCTCCTGAGCCTCGTTTGTATGAGCACCTCACACTCCACAAAGTGCTTAGCACTGAGATTCGTAAGAAATAGTTCACCAAAACCAGAGTCTGGCACTAGAGATCTGATGTGGGCAGGCTGAGTTAGTGTTCAGTATCAGGAACTCTTGAGACTCCTCACAGTGCCTCGTGACCATGATATGCCCAAGGATAGTTTGGAGCAGTAGCATTTCCCAGACTTGCCTTGTTCCCGCAGAAGGTATTTTGCTGTGCTGAAGATTTAAACAATCTGTCCCATTAACATGGCTCTTTATCTTGTCTCTGTAATGATATATTGGGAGCAGTGTTTTTCAGAGTGCTGTGAATGTTTGTTACTGAAGAGGAAAGGCCAGGGAAGGGGAAGGTTTACTGCAATGAGCCCCTCTGATGTTTTTTTCTCCTGCCATGCTGACCCTAAGGTTTACAGAGAGGTGGGGACTGGAGTACAGGCATTGTCACTGACCAGTGTAAAAAAAGTAACAGGGATTTTATACCTGTTAACCTTTTTTGTACCCTTTTCACATGGCCTGTACCTGCTACCAGGAACTGTGTACAAACCTCAAGCACTGTGACCACATCTCTGCTCTGAGTGCACTGTGCAGTTGGGGTCAGTCTTTGACTTCACTCTTCCTTCATAGCATTCAGTTTAACACACCACCCTTTTTGTGTTTGTTTCAACAGGTTGGTCAGATGCAGATTTTAAGACGACAGATTACCAATGAATTAAATTATTCCTGCAGGTTTGACTCCAAGCATTTGGCTGCTGCTTTGGAAAATCTCAATAAGTAAGAAGCAAAATGTGCTGAAGAGCTGCGTGTATCACTGTGATGTAATTGTTATCAGCTCAGCAATCCTTAAAATCTAAATTACAGCATAATGTGGAGTCTGATTGCATGCAGGTTTTTGTTGATCAGTATCTGAATTTTCACCCAACAAAAACATTAAAAATAAGTATTTGGCAAGTAATTAGTTGGAACATGCAGTTTCTAATAGCATTTGGTTATACCTCGTTTTGAAGTCATATTTAGATGAGAAGAAGGAACAGCATGTGTGGTTCTGATTTTGAATCAAATATGATGTTTGTAAAAAGATACTCCAGAAAAGGTGTTTTGCTCTTGATTGTAACCATTTACAGGTTTTGTATCTTTGAAATTCTTACATTAATATGACATGTGGCATCATGTAAGGTTTATTTGGGGATAATTTTAAAAATTATTTAATATAATAAATGTATTTTCCTTTTAGAGCAATACTGGCTGACATTGAAGCACATTATCAGAACCCATCATTACCTTATCCTAAAGAAGACAACACTCTTTTATATGAAATCACAGCTTATCTGGAAGCTGCTGGCATTCACAATCCATTAAATAAGGTCAGGCATACATTCTGGTGCTTGGTGCAGTTTGCTTTTTTCTATTTTTTTATTAACTGAGAAAAAAACTAATACGTAGAAGACCTGTACTACTCTTTTTTTTTTTTATTTCCCCTCAGATCTACATAACAACAAAACGTCTGCCATATTTTCCCACCGTCAACTTCCTATTCCTCGTTTCCCAGTTTCCCAAACTTCAGTACAACAGAAATTTAGGTAATGTGTAAGTTGCTGTTTGTCTAAATCTATTTAAAACCTATGTGAAATTATGTGTAGAGAAGATAGTAAAATTACCTGCATAGAAAATACACAGTTCCTGACTTTAGTCCATCATGTTCAGACAGTTTTGTTATACTGTTTAGGCCAAATACAATGGGATAGGAAACAGAGTCCAAACTCCTGGGTTTCTCATTCTATCCTATGCTTCAGTTAATGCAATTAAGCCTTTTGCCATGAAAGACATGCAGTTGTTATATTAGTTTTGAATTTTCTTTTGTGAGCAAGCAGAAGGGGAGACAGCAAAAAAATCATGAAGAGTATATTTCATAAGTTAGCCTGTGCTATAAGAATATGTTCTGTTTTATAAACCTGTGTTGTTTTGGGGTTTTTTCTGTGCAGGAGTGGTGTGCAAGCGGCCAGCTGATCAAATTGACTGGCTTCCTTTGGTGCTGGGGCTGCTTACTCTGTTGAAACAGTTTCATTCAAGATACACAGAGCAGTTTTTGGCTCTGATTGGTCAGTTTATTCGTTCAACGATGGAGCAGTGCACAAGGTATCCATGTTTTACTTTTTACCCAAGTCTCACCTCTGCGAAGAGGGCTTCAGTAGTATTAGCACTGCTTTGTCAGTACTTTTTTTCTAGCAGAGTATAGCTGACATTGGCAGTCTTTCAGTACTTGAAAGGACCTTATAAAGAAGATGAAGGGGGTGTTTTTATGTGAGCAGACAGGGACAGGGAAAGGGAAAACGATTTTAAACTAAAAGAGGGAAGAATGAGATTAATGTTAGGAGGAAATTCTTTCCCATGAGGGTGGTGAGGTACTGGAACAGGCTTCACAGAGAAATTGTCGATGCTCCATGCCTGGAGGTGTTCAAGGCCAGGTTGGATGGGACCATGAGCAACCTGATCCAGTGGGAATTGTCCCTGCCCATGGCAGGGGCATTGGAACTACATGATTTTTAAGGTCCCAAACCATTCTATGATTGCATTACGCAATAACAACAATATATTTTACTAAATACAAGATTAAAACACTGTTTCTATTTGTAGTGGAATCACATGGCACCTAGTGGAAATGGTGTTATTTGAAGGCTGGCATTTTCAGGTAATTTAATCCAAGTAACTGGTCAGTTAGTAAGAGTGTGATCTCCATGGTGGTTTAATTTTAGCCAGAAGATTCCAGAAATGCCTGCTGATGTGGTGGGTGCCCTCATGTTCCTGGAAGATTACATTCGCTACACCAAGTTACCAAGAAAGGTAAGAAAGAATTCTATATCTCTAAATATACCCCTAAACACCCCAACCATTTTCCCTGGAAAAAAGAACAGGGAATGTGTGGTCCCACTCCACTACAACCAATGAAGGGATCTGGCCAGGGAGACACTGGCCACACCTTCCATTTGTACTATATTGGAGCCAACATAATAAATAACAGGTCAGGGCCCTGCTGATGCAGAAGCAGCCCTGATTTGTAGCAATCAGTCCCATTACCACAGGAATAAATAGATGAATACTAATAAATAAGGGATTTCAGCTTTGTGCCAATTTCAGACAAGTCTGTTAAATTTAATCTTCAGTGTACATTGCGGGAGGCTGTTGGGAAGGAAAGAAATAAAATAGAAGATCCAAGATATTTCCAAGTAATACTAAACTTAGCAGTATTCAAAACACAGGGCAAAAAGCTAATTAGCAAGTCTAAATTTTGGTGAAACACTGTATCCAGTCTTCAGTTCACTTCCTGCCAAAGCCTGATTTCCCAGGCAGCTTCCTTGTCTCACATGCAAGGGAAGTGCTAAAAGTCTGTGCTTGTAGAGAGACTTTATTTCAGGTTTAAATACAACTACATTTGAAGATGATATATTATTTATACATAGTATTAAAAATAAGTCATATCCTGTTTGCTATATATAGGCTGTACCTCAGTGGTCCTTAAATAAGCCATTTCCCAACTAATACTCACAATGAAGATAGTGAGATTCTTCCAGTCTCCTCTTCCCAGCCCACAGTGCAGTATGGTAGAAGGTCCCTGTGTCAGTCCTGCAGCTGTAGCTGGTGCCTGTCCAGCTCCCACTCCAGCCTGGTGCTGGAGAGGGCAGCAGCATTCCTCCAGTCCTACACAGTCCTGTGCTCCTGGCACCTCCTCACAGGCCAGGCTGTGCTGTTCCTTCCTTGCTCTGTGCACATCCAGGAGGACATCCTCATGCCAGGGTGGCTCAGGTCAACAGTGTGTGTGCTTGAATCACAGATCAGATATGGTTGTTAACAGATGAATGGACAACAAATGGATAATGCAAATGCCTAACTGTGCCTCCCTGTGTCCCTCAGGTTGTTGAAGCACACGTGCCAAGCTTCATTTTTGATGAATTCAGAACTGTTCTATGAATATGGAGAAGGACCAAGGCTTTTCTCCAAACCTGCAATGAAGAGTTGGGGCCTGAGGATGAGGCAAGTACAGCTGTTCAGAACTGTGTCTTTTCTGTGCTTCAAGGCAGTGCCTACAGCTGTCTCTGTGAAATGTAACCATCAGCACTAGTCTGTATAACCCTTGTTTAAATCTTGGCATGATACGCAGCGAGTATCTCCTCTAAACAGTGTACATTTTGTACTGAACATTATAAATGCTGCATGTAATTGTTTATGTATAAATCGTTTAATCTTTTTCTTCTGAAGAACTATTTGTGGAAGTTTGATTTTGTATCAGAAATGAACAATGAAACGGGAAATAAAGGTGTTGGATAGTTTGCCAGGACTGATGATTCCAAATACAATTTTATTTTAAAAGAACCATGAGTGAGAATGCATATACAGTGTAAAGAGGTTTGATGTCTGCCTATGTACTACAAACACTTAGTTAATTCTATAGAGGGCATAAAATAATTAAATAGTCACAGCTGGAAAGTCCTGTTAGGCTAATTAAAGGCAAAAATATTAGTGCAACTGTAACATGACTAATGTTGGGAACAAGGTGTTTAGTCACATAATTTTCACTCATGGTACATGTAATGTCCCACCCTTAAGGGGAAGGGAGCACCCAAGATTCGTAGATGCTCTTGGTCAAAAGGAATGACAGAAGTCAGAGGGTCCACAAAACCTCACAAAGTTTTATTAGTAAACTACACACTTGGCATGGAAATTGATATGTTAGTCCCTGACCT
>QWTY01011951.1:0-16266 GCA_008033365.1 Pseudorectes ferrugineus
AGAAGGCAGCATTCACTCAAGAACCTCCAGAAGAAATTCTGCTGGCCCTTGAATTATGTCTGTCCAATCCTGTCCATAGGGACATGATACAAACACTAGCAAGGAAAAAGACAGGTAGCACCTGGGGAAAAAGCTCTTCCAGAGGGATTAAAACAGACAAGAGCCAACCGGAAAGCAGAAGATGACAATTTGATGAATAGGCTAAACAGAACCTGCTCTGCTGAAGCCTGGAAAGCAGCATTTCATTCCAAACTTCCTAAAACTATGATAGTTGGTCTTCCAGACTTTGATACCAAAGATTAGTAGTAAGCACTGTCAGCCTGCTTGCTTTTCAACCAGAGATGAAAATTCTATCACTCTCAAGTTTTCCCTTATTACTACATTTCCCAGGACATCTGGCACAATTAAAACAGCCCTTTCTCCCTTCATTCCCATCCAGAACTATTACCTTTCCAAAAAAACCAGATTACCTAAGCTTTCCCCCACAGACAGCCCACACCCCCACAACAAAAAGAACAAGCAAACCACCACCCCACAGACCAAGGGGCATTGCAAACATGTTTTCCAAGGATAAGCATATTTACAGTCATGTATACACAGAATTTTTTATAAATTGTTTGTCTCAAGACAACCTTCAAATGAGTCACAGAGGTATCCCTGTGGAAGACCCGAATAATTTACAGTCAAACTGGCTATGGCAAGTGCAAACAACTGAAGTAATGGAAAAGACACTATCACAGGGCAGCATTTTAAAAAATATCTATCAACAGCACAAGGAGTTAACCTTCATAACAAAGATACATCCAACGTTAAAAACATCACTGACTATTTTTAACAGAAAGAACATCCACAGGAGACAGCAATATGTCAGTGAAAAAACTGCATTTTACACACAAGAGTGCTAACATCCCCACTTAATAGATTTGGGAGGAAAGGCCAACTGGGCAGGCAAGGAGATACAAATGGGATCTGAAATATGTCATGTTTTAGATTTTTTCACCTCTCAGTTTCAGAATCAAAAAATAGAGGATATTTTTTTCTTTTCCATAATTGTGGAAGGAATACCAACTAAGGAGAATCAATCTAAGGAGAGTTAAGCAAGAGCATGTATTGTAATTTAGTTTCCTATTTCTTCTTTTTATTTTTTTTATCTAACATTTTCATGAGAGCTGAGTCTTGATATTTCAGAGGAAAACATTATTTTGAAAGTAGCACATGCACTATTTTAATGTGTCTTTTATTGATACAGTAAGTACTGCCAAGCCCCTCACTCACTGACTTGTTATAAGACAGCAAACATTTAAGTAGGGAATGACTCAGAGAACTTTTAACAAGTATTCCTAATGCTGCAATTGCAGAGGAACTTGTGAGACTTCCTGGGTTTGTAAAAGTGAATAGGAGGTTGTTGAGCACTCAGGAGATCTCACCTTCTATGTCATTCTCAGAACTTGTCTCACTGAAGCTTTTCCATCGTTCCTTAGCTCTCGACAAGAAGATTTCATAAAGTTCTGCAAGAATGCAAAATGAAACCAATAACCAAAAAGGAAGTAGTAAGAAAAGCACCCATCCAAGATAAAAGCATGCTAAGCATTCTTGGCTTTGGTTACTTGGTTTCATCACTGAGGGCAGGAGAAGAATCTATTAGATGCTTACCACTATACACAGTTTTATAGTGTGCACTGTATGGTGCTTTCTGCTGTGGTGAACATGCTAGTTATGACAGGGAAATCATGCCTTACATAATTCAGATTTCTGTTTTTGTGAATAAAATGCTTACAATTCATCACTCATTAGATATGAAATAAAGCAGTTCCCCTTTTCACCCCCTTAAGAAAGCAAAGCTACAAATTCTCAATTTTAAACATAAAAATTATTTTCTGGGGGGAAGCACTACCTTAATCCTTATAATACTAAATGTTTTTGTAAGCAGGTTTCGAACCTTGTTTCCATAATTTATGAGGCTACAATGTCTAACTGTAAAACACAGTTGTTCATAACCTTGCAAAATACATTTCTTCAGAAAGAAATATACCCTGATTTATATTTTTTTTGAACAACAGTTTACATTTTTCTTCGAAAATAACCAACTTAATTTAGCATTAACATGTGAGCTATTAGGAACATACCAGGAGTGATGTTTAATTCGTTTCCCACAGCTAGACTCCAAACCTTCCCACGTACACTTGGGGGCAATCCCTGCCACCACAGCTCTCGAACTCTTCGGGTAGCACGCCTAATACATGGAAGCAGGGAGAAGAAAGAAAAAAATAAAGGCACATATTGCACATCTTGTTTTCTAAAATCACTGGGCAATTTACAAGCAAAATAACATACTATTTACCCAATCAGTATTCAAGGATCTCTGCTTATGCTAAAGCCCCATTAAAAACCCCCAAACATTCAGCTCCCAGAAAGCACATTTCATGTTGCTCTGTAATGACCTCACATTATATCACGGCAACAAAAACTGACTTCTTGACAACACAGAAAAGGAAAATAAGGTATGTGGGTCCTCAGTTTCCAGAGGAGAAACAAGCCACGCTTGCCTCATGTACAGAGTAGAACTTTACTTACATGCCTTCCCAGTTAGGTAGTATTTCATTGACCCAAATCACCATAGCACTAGCGATATTCTCTTCTTGCTTGAAACGCTCTCTCATTATTTTTTTCCTTTTATGTGCTTCTTTAATTTCTGTTAGGCATAACATGTTAATAATTCTGTATTAGTGTATACAAATTATTAGGTAAATTATTCAGCTATTACCCAAGTATTTAGATGTCTAAAAGATCGAGGGTAAATTACAGTTGCACGTACTATTTCTGTTGATTGTAGGTGTACTTCTCTGGACATTTTTTAATTTAAGCTAAGTTGTTCAAATACAGTGATTTAGACAAGCAAAAGTCAGGCTAGAAAACTCAGAGAATTCTCTTCTGCAGTACACAGGATGACTAAAAAGCAAGCACATCATCAGCGCTGTTTCTCCTGTCATGATTTTCATACCATATTCTATCTGAGCCTTATTTATTACTTAGACTAATCAGCAATATTTATAGATAATTTTATGTAAAAGTGCAATTCTACATCCATTTTTAAATTATTCAAATTTTACTGAAGCTTCCACCTAAAAGGGTTCTGTATTTTCTTTTCTGGAAACAGGACCTAAAGACCTAAGACAAAGTCACAATGCTGAACAAGAGAACAATGTCCTGCCTTCTGTTAATAAAGGATCATTTGTAGATTCCTCTTATTAAAAAGGCTAAAAGGACAGAGCAGTGCTCTCCTGACATCACTTAGAACCACTGTGAAATTGCAAGACATTTTCTATTCAAGCATGCACTAGACACATCAAGAGAGTAAACATGCCCTCCCTGGTAAACAGATATGGCTGAGCAGCTTCATCAAGTTTTTACTGAAGCTTTGGGTGTGTAGCAACAGTTAATAAACCAGGGCACACACATGAAAACACTACACATGGCTGAACCTCCAAAGATGCTGTTACTAAAGAACACAGACCACAGATCACAACTTACAAGATACACATCACAAGAGCAGAGTGAAATGCATTGTCAAATGCCTTGGATTTCTTATTGCATCTTTCAAAGTAAGCTGCCACGGATCCATAGAGGATCAATCAGTTCAGAAGCTTGTATCTCTGACAACAGCCCAAGTAAAACATGCAGCACAGGTTCTTAAAATAGCTTATTCCCTGAATACTAGGCACAAGACTACAAAAGTCCTTTCAACAACTATTCATAGATTGACACAGTACCAGATGCTACAGATCTGTTTTTTAAATTAATCGTGTCTAGTGGGAGTAAAAAGGTTCACACAGGTAGAGCTGATTGGAAAATAACCCCAAAGTTTTCATCTCTCTTCACATTGAAATTGATCTGAAATTCTTAAGAAACCAGATCTTTAAGCAGTCAGCTTTATTATACTTTGGCTCTTAGTGGCAACTGCAGCAACACAGCTTGAAAAAAGAGTTCAAGCACCCAGAAAGTCTCTAGGTGACCACATTACGTGAGTACCTTAAAAAAAAAAAAAAAAAAGGAAGTTTTTCCTTAAAAAGTAAATGAAAGGTTAAGTTGCATTCTGAACCTAGCTACATTCATTGTAGCAGAATAACAGTTTGATAACTGAGTTCTGTTTTAAACTGCATGCCCCTATGCACCAGAGAATAACCCAGATATTAAACAAGAGGTTCTTTACTGTATCCACTTGCCTACAAGCCAGGATTTACTTTATTTTTGCTGCAGAGTTGAGAGGAATTACAGTGATTATTGGCAGTTAACATACCTCGTTTTTTTGCTTCTGCCACCATCTCGTCGTATTCTTGTCGATGACGTAAAGCCTCCTCCACTGATTTGGCAGGAAGATTTCTGAAAACAAGTTGTTCCTGAATTCAATACACACAAGTGACATTCTGGACCATTTCAGAACAGGTTTAAATTTGGTTTCTCTCTAAGGTGAACTCTGGGGTTGTCACACTGCCAGTGTTCCAGTAACAGCTGTAGAGAACTACTAAATGTTTGCTGCTCCTCTTTTTCAGTTCTCCTAGAGCTTCCCCCAAAGTAAGGTTATTAAATCTGTTGAACACCTGGAATGATGCTCAAATGAAGTGACAAAAGGGAAACGCTGATATACCATATAGTTACTTATTCCAATGCATTTCTGCCCATGTGTATTTTAATCATTAAATATACCTGCCTATTGATACTCCAGTTGTTCATATGAAATTTATGATGACATATTTTCAATAAAAGGTAAAGGTTTTTATTCATTGTAGTTATCCCTTTAAAACTCTCACAAAAGATGATAGGTTTCCCAAAGGAAGAAAGGATAGATCACCACTGATGTCAGAGCTAAAGCTAAGGAAGCTTGGTGCAGTCTAGAAGTTCACCAGATAAAAATGTGTTTGTTTTTTTGGCTGTGTAATGATCCCCTAATTGCCAAACACACTTCCTCTTGACCAAGGAGACTGACTTCAAAGCAAGTTAGAACACAGTGTTTGGTCTCAGCCCCTTACCCAATCTCTGGTCTACTTTGGTGCAAAATAAATAGAAAACAGTTTTATCATTTTAATATTAAAGAAGTTTTCTGTCTCCTCTCATACAAGCAGACAAAATCACTTATTAATATTTTCAATGAAAGTGAGAGCAGAATATATTTTCAAAGGTTAGACTGTGGCAGCACATTACACGCATGGGATGGCACTCCAATTTGAAACAAGTGTCACTTGTAAAAGCATATTTATCCTAGCTTGTGAATTGTAATACTATGAAAGTAAAGAAAAACATCAGCAATCCAGTTATTGCATATCTTACTCTCTTACTCTCATACCATAAAAGAAATAATGCATTTATGAAAACAAATACTCATAGCAATCCATAATTCCGTTCAGGATATTTCTGTCTTAGCACGGAATGAGCTTATATACCCCTGGAGAGAATATTGAAAGAAACACTAGTATGTTCTAATTTTCATTTCCTAATTGGAAGTGATCGGAGCAAACATTTAACAGTGCCATCATAAGCTTTTTCATGGTGCAATTTGAAAGCATTGCTCCATTTGTTTTCCTCAGGCTTGTGTTCCTAGTCAGCAGGTCCTTTCTCTTTTCTTCAAATTGCTGAAGACTGTATAGCTGAAAATACTGACCAATTTATTACCCATTTTTCATTATTATTCTTATTTGTACTTAATGTGGGTTTTGTTACATCTTCATCTGCTGTTTCCTTGCCTTCAGCTGCACTTTTAAGTATTACCTACCTAATATGGTGTTTTTTAAGTTTCCAGAACGGGGGAAGGGAGGATAGGGGAGAAGGAAGTGCACACTGAGAAAGCAGTAAAGAAATCTATCAAGAAAATTCCTGAAGACTTAGAGGATGCCCAGAGCATGGTCACAGATGGCTGTGATATACAGTAGGTAACAGACTGGTGGCTCCATTACCATGAGAAAGAATTCCTCATATAGACTGTGATACACTTAAAGGTTCTTCTGGAAGTATTTGTTAGGCTATTATGTGGGACAGAATACTCCAGTGATTCTTCCACATAAGACTTGTGAATTTTAGCTCATCAGAAACATATCTAGAATTCAGTCCTTCAGTTGCACAGCAGAATCATACTTACGCTGGTCGATCCTCCAGAATCAAAGCAGTAGTTGAAAGTGGTTCAAATTCAATATTTTTACGTCTTGCTGATGGGGGTGGAGGTTTATACATTCTTCCTGTCCGTGCTTCATATTCCTAAACAACATTTTTGATAAAAATTAAATTTCAACTTTCAGCCTCACTCTGAATTAGTAAGCATTACATTACTTAATGCATAAATAATGTCATGTTAAATATTTTAACATTACTTAATAAGACAGCAAGCAACAAACACTACAAGTTGAAATTGCTGATAGCAACAGTGCAGCTTTCCAGGACTGCTAAGTAAAGATGAATAAGAAAGCAGTTTCTTGTATCAACTTAATCTTTGATCTATTCTAGTTCAATACTACAACTGAGCATCCCAGCATCAGGTAGTAAAGAAATCTGCATAATCTTCCCAGCCTAGCTAGTACACAAGTATATTTAAGTAATATGTGAAGTTGACAATAAAAAAACCCACCACTAACAACAAAGAGCACTAATCAAGAATATTTGTCTCTCCCAATTTCTTCCTCTTGATTCTAGCCCCCCTTAAGATCCAATACACCTCACATTCCTGAGGCTTTTAGCAACACCATCACACCCACATTAACCAGAACCACCTACACTATACTCAGTGACAATATACCAGTATTTATCATTACAAGTCTGTTCCATATAATTTCCTTTCTCCAAGGTCAAAACATGCAATCTACTTAGAAAGAAATATTTAACTGCCTTCAATACACACAAAATTCTGAGGAAGAAAGAATTCTAATCCTTTTACCACAACAGCAACTCAACAAAACAGAAATATGACACAATCTTTAGGAAAAAAGCTAAACAGAGACAGATTAAAACCTCAAATCTCACGTCCCCTTCTTTTCAGCCTCTGTAAATAAAAACGTACTACCAAATTAATGGAATAATATGCATCAACACCATTCAGCACATTCAAACAAGTACCTTGAACAACTGGACACAGGATTGGTAGAGTTCTGTTGTAATTCACACAAGCACAAGAAAAATCAAAAAATCAATGTTCACCATATGAATGAATACACATATTCTCAAGCCTAAAATTATTTCATTCCACTTAAAAATAGAAACAACATCAGTACTCCTGTCATGCTGTATACCTCAGGACACTCCAGTACATTTGTAAATTAGGAATGTATCCTGTGATAATGCCCAGAGATCAGCATCCAGGCTGCAGTACAGTATCAGTGCCATCCCTCCTATTCTTGGTAGAAGTTCTCATTCACTTTCATATTCTCCTTTGTAACAAGAGCCACAAAATCAACCTTTTCAACATCCCTACATATCTAACTTGTATGCAAGTTTAAAAAAAAAGGAAAAAAACCAAAAAAGAAAGCACTGCAAGATGTACATCAGAAACGAAGTTGCTCTTACCTTTTTTAATACAAGCAACACATGTGAACAATGCTAGTGCTTCCAGCTATCACCTATGCTAAGAACTGATATGCTATTTCCAAAGCAACAGAGAAAGAAGAAAAACAAAAATTAAAAATTCCTCAACAGAGATTTTCACAAAAGGCAGAACTCATCATCCAACTGTCTTTCTGAAAGTAAGTACCATCATGAACAGTTGGGTTTTGTAAATAGAGATCCCATGGGCAGAGAAGGAAAACTATAAGTGTTACTAGAAAGAGTCAAAACAGAGACCAAAATAGCCTCAGGCTCAAACTGTCATGGCTGCACATTCCCCAAACTGAAATACATTCAAAAGTATCAGAACCTTCCAAAGGAAGAGGCTTTTTCCTCAAGAAGCCTGTGCTCTAGGAAACTTAGAAGATTAGATCCCACAATCATCAGCCGTGTAGAGAACTTACGCAAATAAAGTATCAATTTTTTTCTGGAATACTTTGTATGAGTAGATGTGAAGAATCCAATATCCTTAATGGTGCATTTGATGCAGGATCTAAAAAGCTTGAGCTGACATAAAATTTCACTTTGAAAGATGTGAGCTAATACTCTCCCAACAGAAGGTAAAAGTACAATTTAAAGTCAAATGTCTTGTCAAATGCTTAACATGCAGGGCATGTGCCAGAAGACAGAACAGTTGACAGCTAAGATTCAAGACTATGTAAAACTTGTACATGAAAAAAATTATTTTGGAAGTGTCACATGTATGGTTTCACAAGCTTAGAGAAGGTTATTTGAAAAAATCTTTATTGCAACGTATCAGGCATTTATTGAAAATCCCAGAACACCTCACAATTCCAAAATAAAGAAAAGCAAATTTCAGCTTTAATAAAAAGTTATCTTCTTACTAAGTGTGGAACTGCAGCCTCTTATCCACTGCCAATAATTAACCCGGTAACAAGCTAAAAGCATGTTTTTCCTGAAAAACACTGTGACAATATACTTAAGAGTGCTTCAATATGTGGAGGGACTTGCATTTCTGGTATTTATTCCTGCAGAAATACAGATAAGCCTATTAACCTACAGAAAATGACTGGGGCTGGGAAAACGTCTTTTGCTTATAAACGGCATTTGTTTAAGAAGATAAAGATATCTCAAATAGTATCTTAAAACAAAACAACAAAAATCCCCACCCAAAAACCACAAACCCAAACCCAAACCAACCCACCCCCACCACCGCAGCAAGGAACACCAAAAAAATGCCCTGGTGTTCTAAATGAAAAAAAAAAACAACAAAACCACAGAGGTCTTTATTGCTTGCACCTTTTTGATATCTACATGGAAAACATGCAAATCTGAAGTTTCAGTCATCCTTCTGCTGAAGTACCATAAAAGACAGCCAGACCATTGAGAGTAATTTTAGATACCTCTAAACAGTACTGGATTGCTCTGTGTAACATTTGTAAGTAACTGCTCATAGCCTCTTCTTCCAATACTTAAGCCAACGACCTTACAGAAAGGAAAACCCCCTGCATTGCAGCATTCCAAAAGCATTAGGAGACCTGAAGTAGGGTATGCTTGTGGGGATAAAGTATTTAGCTAAGTGTGAACACAGTGATTCAGTGTTAGAAGACAAACTTGCATCTACAGAGCCCAAACCATACAGCTGTAAAGGAATAAATACCAATCATAAAATTTAACATGAATCTGGAATTAAGTTTGATCTATTTATGATCCAACAACAAAAGCTGAACTCCTGGGAAGGAGTGATAAAAGCCTTTGGTTACAAGGACTGTGGAAATTCTCACAGTACCAATTATACAGACAAAACACCACACACATCCAATTATGCTTTAGGTATGCTGGAGGAGAAAGCCATCTGATGTGTAGAGAATTTGTGCAACTAAAGAATGCAACACTGAATAAACTTCCCCTACCTTAAGGATTGCCTCTATTTAAAGTAAATGTTAAGGCATAGTAATACTCCAATTAAACATCCTGTGTATGACAGTTTCTCCTAACATGCTTTCTCCTATCTAATGCTAAGTCTGATACTAAAACAGATTTTATTCAATCAACTGTGACTTCTGCTGCGGAAACAGAATGGGGATTGCCATATATTGTGCAAATGGTTTTAAACCTCTCTCCCATCTACACACACGTGACTGGAGCAGATGGGTCTATGAAACATCTATATGATTATTCTCATAATGTTGTGCAGCTAACTAGATATATCATCAGAAAGATTATATGCCTTCCTTTGAATCGAGGTTGATCATCCAGGAATAGAAGCATTTATAGAATCACCTAGGAGTGCATCCATGTAAGAAGAATTTCTGCTAATGCATAATCCTACATCAGCATGCGCACTGCCTCCAGGTTAAATGTTAAAATTGCTGAGCTAGGACTGGCTACCAGGTGATTATAAACAAAGAAGTGTTTACAGCACGAGTAGATGTCACTGAAAAATTCTGTGAGTCATAGACGAGACATTTTCCCAGAAATAAGAATTCCAGATGCTGTCAGGACAGGTAGAACAGTACATTCTCGCCTAATTTGCAGGTGAAATAGAAAGAACAGACGTATTGATGGAGAAAAAAATACTAATCTTCACACAGTACAAAAGGACAACCAAACAGACACTTAAGAGTTTCTAGGTCAACCTTCCAAAGTTAACACCAACCACCTTCTGTTCTTTGTTTGCTGTATTTTTTCCTCAATTGGATTTTTAATAAGGTGCATCAAGTTTCATCTTCTTTTGTTTACGAGAAGCCACCGGCTCTGGGCCCAATAAAGACAGGCTGAGAGTGGCCGGGCCATGTAATGTGAACCACGGGTATCAGGATCAACCAGCGGTTACGTGACTGCTCTGTTTCACAGTTCCACAGAACTAAAAAGCCAGTCTGTACTATTCATGTTTAACATCGAGCGCAGAATTACATAAAAAGTTTACAAAGTAACAGGCATGCGCAATTTCAGAAGGATCCCAGTCACAGCAAATAGATAACGTAACATATAACAAAAGTTTCAATAGCTATGCTTTTCTAGGTTTCCAATTTCACATTGGAAATAGTGATTAAAAGCATCTGGAGTTCTGAAATGCGACTGTTAATAGCTTGTGTAGCTTAGTGGCAGAAAAAAGATTCTGGTATATCAATTTTCAAATTTAATAAGGTGTTCAAAAACATTACAAATCAAGCCTTTCAAGTTTTACCATTAAGTAATGAGGCACAGCAAACATAGAAAGTAAATTACTGTCAAGCTCTGTGATTACCTATTTCTTGCTATCCAAGAACATGCAAAATAAACAATAAACAATAATGCTCTATCACTTCAAGTTGTTAGTGAGATTCACATGTGAAATTTGTTTATTTTACTAATGGTTTTAAATGAGTTGATGGTTAGTGCCATAAAATATTCATGCTACTGTGAAAATGTGATGTTTGTTCTATTTTAATGAGTGCTACACAGTCCCATGCATGGCATCGAATACAACTAAAAAGAGTATATATTAAATTTCATACCCCTGTGTTTAATAGACTGAGAGCAGATATTGACGCAAGACTGCCACAACTGTCATCCTAATAAGAAAAACAGAAGCAAAGCCTTAGTGAATGAGGGAAAAGATCATTACAATATAGCAACATGCAAGCCAAAATTTAAATTCACATGTAGAGTATTTATCTTGTATGTTTGAAAAAACATGGATGTGTCTGTCCCTCCTCCTTTTCCCAGCCCTCAAAACAGACACATATACAAAGACTTCCCACTTGTGCAAGATCTGTACAGACATCAACTGGATTGTTTTCCTGGTTTAATTGATGTTTTATATTTTCAGTAATCAGCACCTTTGCCCAAAGGGGTATTTTTTCCACGGTGCTTCTCCAGGTGCATGACAAAAGGCAGTCAGTCCCTGATACACCCTGTGCCTCCCTAGTGCACACCACTCACAGACATTATTCTTACTGAACCACTAGCCTTGGAAGGCACACGCTGTTGGGAAGGAAAAACAAAACATTGTCCCCTGCTTCCCCCCACCACGTTACCATTAGTATTTCTAAACTGAAAGCTCAAAAGTGGGCTACACCTCAGCCTTACTGGTGAGCTGGTGAGAACTGAGATGTATTTGTAAGGCTTTGAGGAACAGTCTTTTTCCATTAAAAGTGGAAGCAGCAAGGTAACCAGGTAAAAGCAAGGCCAGCTACAGAAGACCCTGTACAACCACAGCTCTGCACATTTCCAATCAAAAGTCAAAGCTGGTTTTGTAATAGAAAGATAAGCCAAGCTAAAAGATGGGGTGCAGGGGAGGTGACAAACACAGCCCACTGCTTTTAAGCATTGAATTACAGCGCCTGGAAGAAGGAAAATCAGGTTTTTATCATGAATTCAACAGAATATTTCTGCAATATTCTGTCCCATGCATACCCCAGAATAACAGAAACCATTTTAAAGGCTTTCTTCTTCCTTACCATACTATTTTTCCTTTTCAGTACTGAAGTACCCTGCCAGCCTTGAAAGGATAAGGTTTATATTAAAACAAACCAACAAAAAAACCCCACAATCCCACACTTTAAAAAAATGTCCATGAAAGACAGCAGATTTAGCACCTGAACCTATCCTTTTGGAATTTGATACAGCCTGCCTAGATGATGATTTTGCTATCTCAGCACCTCAAGCTCAGCAGCATGTCTGCTCAATGCACAAACATTCAGTTCTTTAAGAGAAGAAAAAAATTCAATGTATCATGCTTTGCTAAAGAAATTCAAAGGCCCAATAGAGGGGGAGGGATCCCACAAAGAGAGAATCCAGCAGACCAAAAAATAAAATATCATGTCCCACCAAATCAAAGTAAAATAAGTTCTATAATTTTTATTATCTCAATTTATATTGTTTCCTCCAAATACAGCAACTGTCAGGAACAGAAATGAAAATACATACAATGCCTATGCTTTCTTTTTCAAGCCTTAGCAAGAGAAAGGTTGCTTCAATACTCTTTGTAGTTGTCCTCAAAGACTTTGTTTTTAAAAAAACAGCAATCAGAAGAATTCACATCAGCAGATTCGATACCTCCATATTATTTTCAAAACACTGATCCCATCCCCCCGTAAGGTGCCCCCCTGAAGATGCATTTGTGCCACCAACATAGCACTGACATAGTAAGAAGTTCTCCTTAACAAGTTTCCCTTGTCAAAGCAACTGGGGATGTCCTGGCAGTAGGAGCTGAACTGTACTTTATGGCCTTTATGCAAAACAAAAGCAAGCATTTGTCACTCTGAGGTCCTACCAGTTTCATTACCATTTTACTGACAAGACAATCACTGAAGAAATCCAAAACACTGGGGAATGTCTTTGGTTTACCTCTAGAATAGATATTTTATTAACTACACACGTGATTCTCAAATCATGTGGGACATTTCTTGAGAATCTGAACTGCTACGGCATCTACAAAGAAAATCATCCCAGCCTCCTCACTGCTTCTGGTAGGACAAACTGTTATTCAGGTGTTACAGGTTCCTTGCAAGACCCAATACCCCCGTTTATTATCTTTGTTTCAAGGCAGTTTGTTACCAATGTGTTTCTACCCTGTATCTGGCAAACAGGCAGAAGTCTTGGCTTTCTCTTTTCTCCAGTAGTAGCTCAAGGTGAGCCAACAGGACCTCTAAATAACAATCTACTTAAGAACCACTCCTGCAAAAAAGCGTTCTACAACTTCTCTGAGAGAGTCAGTCCTTGGGTTTGTTTACAAACACACATACACATTTTTATAAGCATTAAGAGCCTTGTGCACTTTTAAACTCTAACAACCAAATTTGGAGGGAAGAGTTAATATTGCAAGCTAGAAGGTTTGAGTCGTATGAAAACTGATTCAAAACACATCTGTTCCTCTGAAGAGAAGCCTCTGAAAACCCTTGTCCCTGGGAGACCACGGGAATCCTGCCGAATCAGTGACTGCAGTTTCTCCATTAGATCTCAGACTGGAGATAACAACATCGGAAAAATATGCAAGTGAAGACACTAAAGTTTTTTAGCCCTCAAGTATTTCTTTTTTGTAAAGATTTCAGAGCCACCCCAACACATTTTCAGAGGTTAGATGTACAACAGTGACCCAGTCAAAGCTAGTATTTACTGGACTAAGATGAAAACCTTCCATTTTGTACACAAGGTGACAGCTATTGGAAAAGATGGCTTCACTTCTGAATAAGCAGTCACTTCTAAAATCACTGCAAGCTTTTAATGGTGTAGCAGATTTAAGTAGAAAAGAAGCTTTTTTTTTCCACTTCATTTAAGGCTGCCACTGAGAGCAGCATTATTAAAACTGCTGATAAAGCTAATTTGGTGTACATTTTACTTTTTTTTTATTTTTCAATGTGTAATTGCATATTTTGAGTTTACTTTAATTCAGGCATATTAGGAAAAAACCCCACCATACTGCTTTAAACAAACTAATAAAAGTATGCAAGCCTGCTTTAATAAAATAAGCTAAACTTAATGACTTGATATTCAGAAAAATTTTTATCAGACTAAAAGCTCTTTTCTTTAACCGTAAGCACAAAAACTGAAATTGAGCTTGCATTTTTAAAAAGAACTTGGACTTTAGTCAATACATTCCAAAATGTTATATATCAGCCCACAAGTCTGTTTCTGCTTTAAATGCTTCTGCATTAAAGTATTTCAGCAGTCTAATTTAAAGCAGATTTCTGTACAGACTGAAAAGAATTTACCAAACTGATCATTAATGACAACATGCTTCTTATAATAGCTAGTTTTATTAGCTGCAGTTCATGAAAAAAGGCACACTTCCTAAAACCATCAAATGCGTTTGACATTTGCAGTCCTGGGGAGTTGTTTTCCCTTTTCAAAAAAACAGTGAAGGAAAGAAGCCCAGAGGAAGGAGATGTCCAGCAAAAGAGTTGGCCTCAATCACATCCTGCTTGGGCAGCTCTAAATCCAAGGAGAGATGAGCGTGCCAGCAGCTGCGAGCTCGGAGATGCAGCTGCCAAGAACTTTCAACCTCTGACCCAGTTTGAGCGAGCGCATCTCGCCCGAAGCGGCGCAGCTGCGGGGACTGCGCAGGCAAACCCCGCAGGCTGCTGTGCCACAAAAACATTCATCATCTTCTACACGGGCTAAGAGGCTTGCAAAGAAATTATTTACAATAATATTCATTAGGCAGGCTCTGAAGGCACAGCTGGCTGGCATCATCATCTGAAAAATGTCTGAAACAGTATCCGCAATTAAGTTTCCAGATTTTCTTGGAGGTTATTCAAGATATTACAATCACTACCTGACTTCTCTGGAGAGGCACATGTTGCAGTGTCTAGTTGATAGACAGTGACTGGAAGCCACAAGCATTGATTTAAATGTAATTAGCAATTTACTACATAATTCTTACCATAACAAAGAGAACAAAGGAGGCTTCCTTCAGCCAGGATGGAGAAGGGGCACATAAGCACTACCAATCTTTTGGCTATAAATCTACAATGATGCAATTTTTCTCAGTTTTACTAATAGGAAAGTACTTCATGCTTCATGATATTGCCATAAAACTTTTATGTAAGTATTATCCTTATCCAAAAGACTTCCTCCTCCTATTAATTGCAAAGTTTTTCCTGTTGTGAGTTAATTTTCCTTGCAACAGGGCTTCTTAAGATCTCATCTTTTACACGCAGGATGCTGACTCATTACTGAGTTTCCTTAATCAAGGGTTTATTTGCACCCTCCCAAAGCTGGCCACTGACATCAGTGAAGTGAAAGGATCATGTCCAACCATTAAAAATAATGTTCAGGAATGGCAGGATTTGTGGCTAATAATAAACTACCATAAACTCCCTCACAGGCAGCTTTCCTACCGTCTTGTAGTCTCACACCTAAGGTTCATTGTACAAAAGCTGGCTAACAAGAAGTAACCATGGTTCTGACCACAGAGAGCTAGAAAAATTGGGGAAAAATGTGAGGTTTCTGTTTCAGATCACATTTGATCTCTCTACTCTAATTTAGAAAGTGGAAGTGCAAGTTTGGAGAGACACTTCATGTAGGTTATGAAGTAACCTGACAGGTTCACAGGATTGCATGTGAACGAAACACATTAAGCTTTAATCATATTTCTATCAACTTCTTGAAGGCCGTTTATTCTTTTCACTCACATCTCCTGCCTAATGAGGAATTAGTCTAGAAACTACAGTCAGCCGTTTGAAAGTCAAGATGCTATTCCCCACTGACCTTAAATAACCAAGTGTGCCTATATTCATTCTAACTCATCACCAGCTTAGCAAATTTGAACATTTTTCGAGAAGAGAAACCATTGGCTTTTCTTCAAAGGCCTATGCACAAGCAGCTACATAGTAAATTGTAAACACACGTGCAAGACTTTTGACATATGCTAACTATGGAGACATAAGGGTCATTTCTCAATTTAAGATCAAATTTCCTTAGGAATGTAGCTCTAACTGTGTGCAGAGCATACTGTCAAGCTGGTTCCCCCTTGGTAACTGTATCTCTTAGCTCATGAGGCTTTATCTAAAGACCATGCATGCTTTAGCAAACTAGAAAGCTAAAAATATTAGCTATTACTGATACTTTACTCAAGATTATGTAAATCCAACAGTGAGTCTAATCTGGCAAACATTATAGCACAAACCACATGACTAGGAGCAACTCAATCACGGTTAAAGATAATACATCGTTGTAATACATTTGCTTTTCTGACACTTTGGAGAAATTAAAAAATGGGAACACTACAGTTTAAAA